>JAQGBT010002847.1:0-22105 GCA_034698585.1 Disparrhopalites patrizii | reverse complement strand
AGAGCAAGAGAGAGAGAGAGAGAGAGAGAGAGAGAGAGAGAGAGAGAGAGAATGTGGGGTGGTAATGGTAACAGAATAATGGGAATAAATGAAAGGAATTTGTCATTGATTAATTGAGCCTTTCAACTTTCAGGGTATGATAATAGTAATAATAAAATAACAACAATGACAAACACAAGTCTTTCAATTCCCAGCCCAAATAATATCAATTCCCTTGGCAGGAGGAACGAAAGTGTGTAATAAATAAGAGTAAATATCATTCTTATCACCCTGATTTACATCTCACAACATTGAAATAAATATATAGGTAATAAATTATTATTTTTAGGGCTGTATAGCACCTTACTAATTCGTAATGCTAATGGATGGCGGGATTTCATTGTGTATAGTGTAGGCAAATACAGGATTTATTTTAATGGGGAACAAAGGGTGTCAACAAAATTCCTGGGACGAACACATCCACCTTCAATGTTTATTAGCTGGAAATGTAATTCTGGTCTTATTTGTTCGGTAAAGAACAAAAGTAAATTGATGTTTAAAAGAAAGTATACGTTAATCTATCACAAAGTGGATGATGATATTCACTCCTAAAATATTCCCACAGCCTTGCCCCGTGTCTTTTCCTTTGTAAAAAAAAAGAGCAAAATGATTATTCAACCGGAGCTGTAATGTAACCCTTTACGCTTCGTAGAATGGCCAATGGCCATGGTCTTGAAAATCCCTTCGAACGCTTTTAAAACTTAATTTTAAACAAAAATTGTTTAACACTCCATACATTGTAATTATTGTTGTTTGAGCCTTTCTATTTATACGGGGTAAAACACTGGTCCATGAGCATTTTTATCTGGTCCCATTAGGCATAGCCTCGCTGGGAATAATAAATAATTATAATTCCCAAACACATCCTTGTCCATGTTAAAAGCTACCCACGTATTTCTAGGTAAAGCTGAACACTCAAAATCAAACGTTTTTTTTTTTCAAAAAGCCAAATCCTGGATGAGGGCGAATAAGAATTTGTGAATTAAAATGCGGCATTTCTCCCTTTTCATCCCATGCTTTTAGCCAAGTTAATAAACGCACAGATACCAAATTCTATTTGAAAATCCCTGTAAAAATCTACGCAACTGCATTTAAAAACATCTCCCTGCAATTTTGAAAATACTCAACAAACAATAAAAATAAACCTGGCCCCAAATACAAGATATTTGCTACACGGAATTACAAAGGACTTAAAAAATTCAAATAGGACATTGCACTGGAGGGCCACAAAAAAGGGTTGAATACAGTCCCTCTTATTCCCCGTATTCTCCACACATATTGAAATACTTAAATGTGGAGAATTAATTTTCCATAAAAACTGAAAGTGGTTTGGTAAAAAGACGCGTCGACATGGTGTTGTACAATGTTGTTTTGTTTTTCGCAGAAGAATACGTTCCTTCTCATTGCATCAATTATTCTTCTCCGTCCCTCTTTTACTGGTTCTCTCTATCCCCGCAGGTATGAGAGGAACAACAAACACGTGCATAATAAATATGTCTAAACATTGACAGCAATTACCAGCTCTTGTTTTTATTTTAACTAGGCTTCTGCATTCTACATGTCATAAGATGCCTTTTGGGAGCCTATAATATGACAAGTGATATGGGGGATGCAGAATATGTATGAAATTGCAGGGGAATACATTTGGGGAGACTGCATTTACTCATGAAGAGAGAGAGAGAGAGAGAGAGAGAGAGTGAGAGAGTGAGAGAGAGAAAGAGAGACGGCAGGTTGTATGTATTGGTGGAAGTTAAAGAGCAAAAGAAGGCAAAGCTTCAAAGATTATCATTTTGTTGTAGGACATTCTCTTACTGGGATTCATGTCACATTATTATTACCCCCGGAGGTAGATAGGGGTATGTTGTTTAAAAAAATATATGTACCAAAACTTCATAGTAAATTAGGTCGTGTCGTCATTATTTCAAATGCTGTCATAACTGCCCTGTCATCTCTTCTCTTGTATTATGTATAAGACCTCTGACATGTTTTTTTTCTCATGAGTCTTGAACAACAAATACGTTTCAGTGCAAGGGTATTAAATTAAATAGAGCAGTGTGCTCACTCTCAAATGCATTCCCACCGTCTGATGACACAAGCGTTTAGCTGCTAATTCCTTTTTCCCATTCCACCTGTCTCGCGTTTCCTACCTCTCTCTTTCTGCTTCTCTCTCTCTCTCTCTTTCCTTCTCTCAACACATATCTCTCTCCGTTAGTCTCAACTTACCTCTCTCTCTCTTCATGTTGTGTATGCTGCTTATTTGTCCCTACTTGACTCCTTTTTGTTTCAATTTTTACTCTCATTTTATTATTAAAATCTTATTTTTCTTCTTATTCTCATTTCTTGGTTTACTTTGCTTTAATCCATTTGTTTTTCTCCGTCTATGTGTTTTCTCTCACTTTCTCTTTGTTTTTTCTCTCTTTCTCTTTGTTTTCTCTCTCTTTCTCTTTGTTTTTTCGGTCTCTTTCTCTTTGTCTTTTCTGTCTCTTTCTCTTTGTTTTTTCCTCTCTTCATTTCATGGTATAATTCTCCCTTCCTTTGTTTTGCGCTCCCTTTATCTCTTTATTTTTTTTGTTTTATTTTATCTCTCTCTCTCTCTGTTTTTTTTTCGTGTCTTGCTTTTCTTTTTGTCGCCCTCTCACGCTATTTCTCCCCCTTTCTATCCAGCTGCTTTTTTCTCTCTGCCTTTCTCTTATTCTTCTGAGTCTATGACGGATATTCTCAATTTCTCTCTGAATTTGTAACCAAGTTACTTTCTGCCTCTCTCGCTCTTTGCTTCATTAATTATCTCTCTTCAGTCTCTCCCAAGCATTGTCAGCGGATCACTCACTCAAGCAAAGGGAAGGCATATCATATCACAAATCACAATGTGAAGTAATGCCAATACGATGAAGTGATGAGAACGTCAAGGTGATTCCTGTACACGAGCATCCGCCATTCCGTTAATGGGTGAGCGGTGGTAATTTTTTTAATGTAATCTATGTTCATGCAAACTTCTGTTAAATCATCGCTGAGTTGATAAGTTAAGTAAAAAAAGGGGAAATTATTCAAGCAATTAATGTTGAGGCTGCAACCTATTCTTTCTGTGCTGCTGCCAGCGGTGGAACTTTTACTTTATTTTTTATGTAGAAATTTTGCCTACTTCTCAAAACGCATTTCAGCAACTGCCGACTACTCTGTTCTCAGGCCATATAGCATCGTTACTGGGCTAATAAATAACTTCTGGGGGTGATTGAATTAAGAAAGGGGGAGAATTAAAAAAGAAGGCGAAGGGGAAAACTTTGGGGATTTGTTAGTGAAAGGAAGATCGAGAAGGAATTTTATCAAGCCAAGTATTTATATTATTAATTTAGTATTTTTATTTACGACAGATTTGCAATCACCACTGCTGTTTTAGTGTATTTAGCTAATATTTATGCTGCTTTCTAGTAAATGGCACGAAGCTTACAATTAGAATTACAATTTACAATACGGCTACAGACTCCGTATAGCTTATTTCAATATCTTACTTTATATCTTATAGCCCCTCGAACGGCTTTGTCTCATATTTACGTGAATTAGCCGGTATGATCATTCCTTATGTATGTACATAACACGTATTTATTACTACCTATTACTAAGCGGGTACTCTCTAAAAACGTGCATTGTATGATGTAGTACTTGTGCGGCTTGTTGAATAAGTCCGATAGTTTAATTATCATTTTAATTAATAATAATAAATAGTTTGATGTTGATCATTGTCATTCGTATGGTACCAATAGCAACCATAGACAATAACAAACAAACAAAAAAATGTTGTATACCGATGCTTCTTATAAATGTACTATCTTATAAATTAGCTAATACTAGTTGCTACTGGCTACTAGTATTAGTACTAACTCTCACTGCTTGTAATCGTTGTAATCTTCTCAATTCTAAATTGAAGTTTCCTACTTCTTAAAAGTCGGTGGTGCTCCGTCCTTTACGTTTTTATTCTGTAACTGTCAGCCTTATATTTAACAAATCCGTTATTGTAAACATTTAAATAAAAGCGAATGGCATTGATAGTACCCAACAATTTCATGTTTATACACAATGATTACAATATTATTATGGGCGTAATCACCAGAAATTTTTGTAAATGTATTATCTAATGAAGTTTAATGTCCGTACAAATTTTGGATACTTATAACAAGTATTAGATTTAATAATAGTTGTTGCTACAATATGTTTTCTTTCATTCTCACCGCCCCGTTCCATTATTATCAATCTCTCCAGCATGACAGGTATTGGCTTTGGATATTGATAACAAAAGGGGTGAGAAGACAAGTGTATTACTCGCAGAGGATGGAGAGGGAAGAAAAGGGGATGGAAATAAGGTGTCAAAACATGTTTACCCTGAGAGATCGCCCCCTGTTATTAATTGAAAAAAAATTTAATAGTACCATACCCCGAGCTGAATTCATACCAAAAAAATTAACCGGAGCCATTTATCCATGCTTAATTCTTGAAGAAACCTGTAATTCTGCCTGTAATAATCATTATGATTGAGCTAAAAATAAATCAAACCCACAATCCTAATAGAAATATTATGAAGTATGTTCGATTATCAGCAAATTAAATTAAAAAATAAAAAGTTTTTCACTTTCTTAATCTTAAAATTACTTGGAAAGTGATTCTAATGGCCTTGTGATAATCTCGTTATTGTGGAGAATTTTTTAAAAAGCATTTTCTTCTACTTTCCATATAAAAGTCCTTCCAGAAGTATGCAATTTTCTTGGTTTAATATTGTACCTAATTTATAGGTATGCTCCAAAAGGGATCTTAATTTTTCTTTCATTGTCCAATGCCATGAACAAAGTGATGAGTTGTTTAATCTGAGAATTTTAATTCAGTACAAATATTGCAGTTCGATTATTAAGGGGCACACCTGGGAAATGAGGTCTTCTCGCAGGAACTACACGTTAGTAAGACTATAATGTACCAAAAATAGGTTTAATATGCAGAGTTTAGGGGAAGGAATGGGATTAAAAAGGTATCGCTTAAGATATACTACATGAAAAATTATTGAGGGACTTAACAATCACATGTAGTAATTACGTGGGCTGTGGTAGTTTGTTGTGACGTAAAAACAATTGTGAATACATTTTGATATGATCGTGTGTGCATCAAAATGATGAATAGGAAGGTGAGGCTTTTACTGGTATTCAACGCATACACAGTCCAGTTTCATGCCGTCTTTTACAATCTTCTAGTCTTACATGTTTTACGTGTCTCTCTTTCTCGCGTGTCGAATCTCGTCTCGGTTCTTATTCTATCTCTTTCTATTTACCCTTCGTCTCTTTTATATTGATCCTCTGCGTCTTCGTCTCTCTCTCTTTACATGCTATAGAATAGATTGTAATTTTTCTCTCTCTATTTTCCCTCTCTCTCTCTCTCTCTCTCTCTCTCTCTCTCTCTATTTCCCCCCCCTCTCTCTCTCTATTTCCCCCCCTCTCTCTCTCTCTCATCTGTTATTTTTCATCTCTCTCTCTCATCTGTCTATTTTTCATCTCTCTCTCTCTCATCTGTCTATTTTTCATCTCTCTCTCTCTCATCTGTCTATTTTTCATCTCTCTCTCTCTTCTCCCTCTCTATTTTTCATCTCTCTCTCTCTTCTCCCTCTCTATTTTTCATCTCTCTCTCATCTCTCTATTTTTCATCTCTCTCTCTCTTCTCCCTCTCTATTTTTCCTCTCTCTCTCTCTCTTCTCCCTCTCTATTTTTCATCTCTCTCTCTCTTCTCTATTCCCCCTTCTCTCTTTGTCTATTTTTCCGCTCTCTTCTCTATTTGTCCTCTCTCTTACTTCTCTCTCTTTTTTCTCCTCTCACTTCACCCTCTATTTTTCCTCTTTCTCAGTCTCTCTCTGTTTTTATTCTATCACTTCTCTCTCTTTTTTCTCTCTCTATTTTTTTCTCACTCTTTTTCCTCTCTCTCTATTTTTCTTCACTCACCTCTCTGTTTTTCCTCTGTCTTCTCTTTTTTTCTTCTATCGTTTCATTCTCATATGTTCTCGCTCGCCCTATTCTCTGTTTGTCCCCTCTTTCTCTTCTCTATTTCTTTTATTTTCCCCTTCTCTCTCATTTTTCTTCCTCTTCTGTCTCTCTTTCCTGTCTCTTCTATCTTAACCAAGCACCTGCCTTTCTTTGTCGCGTATCTTCTTCTCGCCTCTCTCCTCTGTCACATTTTGTTGCGTCTACCTGTCCTCTCTTCGGTCTAGCTCTTATCGTGTTTTTCTTCGTCGCGTCTCTCCCTTTCACTCCCTGAATTGGCACTTATCTCTCTCTTGCGAGATCTTGCTCTCTACGTCGGTCTCTCTCTCTCTCTCTGTCTTTCCGTCTTTCGCTTCCTCTCCAAGTCATCCCCCAGCTCCTCGCATATCGGGCTAGGCGTGTCCAAACCTCTCAAGAGGCTATGATTATTGCCAATGTCTGAATAATTTACTGCTCTCCCACATTATTCCCTATTATTATCGGATTGGTCTTCAAGATTGCCAATTTAAAATCTCGTATGTATTTTTTCCCCCGACGTTGCTGTTTTTTTTCCTACTCCCTATAAAATAACCACAAGATCAAACAAGGAAGAAAAAGTCACGCAGAGCCACTGTGTGTACACAATTTTTGATTTCGGAACAAGTCACAGATCGCAAGTAAATAGGGGAGCTTCTTAATATTTTAGGAGCTAAGTTTGTATAGGTATGATTATTATTTTATTATATGTACGGGAAAGTTTATGGTTCAACTTTATGTATACATATGTATATCTGCACATTCTCGTACTGTTCTTCACTTGTTGTTCTCGTTATTTTTATCAGGATCCTCCCATATGGTTCTTATTCATGCAGGCATTGTTTTCTTTTTATTTCAGCAAATCTAAGCCAATGGTTTTGGAAATTGCACACATCTCATTATTATTAGTTTTTGGAACTTCCCCCTTACAAAAAAAAAATAACATCAATAATAAATACAACCAAATTACATTCTAGAACTTATTTTATTTGTGAAAATTGTAGAAAAAGCGTAAAAGTGAAATCTTCTCTCCTCCCCCTAAAAAATTCTCTTCTTTGAAGGAAATCTCCTCTCATATCCTCTATACATCTCACAGAGTGTGCACACAAGTGCGCAATTAGCACACTCTGTTCATTTTTAATCAAGGAGCTATTATTTGGAGAAACAAAATTATTCCATGGAATTGAAATGTACAGAGAAAAAAATAGAGGAGGGAATACCTTTTTATTTCTTGCTCTTTTGAACAATTGGACACAGAATATGTACTAGAGAGAAGCGCCACACTTAATTTGCACGGATCAATTGACGAGTGAGTGAGTGAAGAGAGAGAGAGAGAGAGGAAGCAATCAATTTGTACCGTAGTAATAATACACCTGAGCACATACGTGGTCCTCATTATTCTATGAAGTTTCCTTTCCATACAATATTCAAATGTTAAATTATCAAAAAAAATATATTTTTTTCTCTCCAACATTCTTTCGTCAGTTCCTCACGACCTGACAAAAGGTGTGGGATTATCTGGGAGTTAATTCTATATGTGTAATCCTAATACTCCTAGTACTGCTAGCCCAATATTGGATTTTTTTTTTGTGTATAAATTCCAGTATTTTTTTTATCTGGTATGAGGTCACATGAAAATACCTGAGATGCCGAAATAACTTAACAGTAAAATAATATACAGAATCTCCCCCCAAAAAAATATGCCTAACTTCTTCCTGGTAATAAGCAATTGCTCGCCACATGATTTGTCTTTTTGTGTGGAAAAAAAATAAATTTGTATACACATTTTTGTGTAACTGTATGAAAAAAGTCTGGCTGTGATTCATCCACACTACACACACCTTTTCCGCTCGCCCTGTATATTTTTCTTGAGGGTTGAGGAGCAACCCAGGTAGAGTGTAGTAGCATGTCCTCTGTAATGAATGAGACATGCGGCAAGTACAAATTACGCTTTTGGTTTCACATCATAAATTCCCGATGACAAGCACACCTTTATTTTTTTATATTTATTTTCTCCCATTTTTCCACGTGACTCACATATTTCTTAAATGGGACAAAATCCCGTGCCATACCATATGTACATGTGTGGTTTCACAAAAAGCTGATACAAGAGGGAAGTTACAATACGTAAATAATTACTTGTTGTTTATGACAATCACCTAAGAAGTTTAACAAGTCCTCGTGGTTTTGCTCCTTTCAGTTAAATGTGTTCAGACAGGGCCTCTCGCACCATTCTCCACCTTTTGTCCGTATATGCATGAAAAACCATGTAGTAGCACCCATGTCTAGCTCTTTTTTTGTCTGCTTTGTTATTCTTTATTTTTTTCTCCATTTTTTTGCCACACTTGAGCGCCATTGTAACAGGAAGTGAACCTTTTTTTTTTTTACTTTTATAAAAAGAAGGCAAATATGTGCATATCATATGTATGTATGTAATGTATATACCCTGACTAGACACGAGGGAATCCCCTTTGTGAAGGAAAAATCAGTATCAACTGTACTACACACATGTTTTGACCATGCCTACGCATTACAATGCAAAGAAGGTGGGGTTTTGGATTACACATGTGAATAATAAAGCATCTTGCAACAATATAATAAGTCTTCCACATTCTTTGGGGCTTCTATAAGCTCATGGACTGCTGGGAAACAATTGCATTATTTGGTTCAGGGCAGAGTATGGCACAACAGTAATTAAGATGAGTCAAAGAGAGGAGGGAGGGGAGGGGAAGACGACTTATAAGGAGCGAGAAGAGGATCAAAGGGGAGGAGGAAAGAGAGAGACAAAGAGAGAGAGAGAGAGAGAGAGATGGACATAGAGGGGGATTATACAGAAATTTACAGGAAGGAGAAGAATCGATAAAGATCAGAGGGAGATATGAATAAAAATAAAAAGTGAATAAACGAAAAAAATGGAAAGGGAGAGTAAAAAAAAATATGAGAGAGAAAAATTAGAAAAAGAGGTAAGAGATAGAATACATTTGAAAATCAAAAGGAGAGAGGAACAATTACAAACAGAGAGATGTGAAAGGGAAAAAACAAATACAAATAAAAAGAGGAGAGACACAGTTACAAATGAAGGCAGGAGAGATAGAAATTACTAATAAAGAGATTTGAGGGAGTAAAACAGAGGTAAAGGGCAAACAAATGAAAAAAAGGATATAATAAAGTCAATATAATATAATAAAAAAAACGCTAAGAATAGAGCAGGAAATGATAGAGATAAAACAAATAATAAGAGCGGCATAAATCCAGTGGGAAAAAATGAGATAAACCAAAAATGATAACCATTTCCCCCGGTGAATTCCAAAGGGATTTCTTATTGTATCAAAATTCTGATAATCTCCAATATTTCTAGAAACTACATGACCTCCACCATTTCCCGAGCATTCACTTTATCTCAAGATAAAATAGCATTTGAGTTTTCCAAGATTCGCTCGAATCACCCCACTAGCAAGTGTTATTACCACCCTGTAATTAAAGCTTTGCTCAGCCACTGCAGCGTAGCAGCAAAAGAAAAAAAAACTAATCCCGAAATGATTTGTTGTCTTAATCTTTTTTCCTCTTATTTTTCTAGTTTGTTCCAACATGTCTTAAAAGTAGGCCTGGGAAAAGGCAGTAAATTATAAGCAAATATCTCTCCAAAGCATTTCTTTCGTTAAAGCACGATGAGACCAATTAGTGTGGAAAATAGTAATTATTACTATTATTATTGCTCCGCTTGCTCTCAACGTCTAAGGAATGAACATCCTTGGGCGGTGGTAAATAACTTTTGAGTGTTCATATAGTAAAAGACTTGGATTTTTTTTTTTTGGTGTTTGAACACGAATGGGTAAAGGTACGTAGATAATAATGTTGTCTATATGTATGCAGTTGGAAAAATCATCCCTTCTCCACAATTCCACATGTGTGTGTGCCCTTTCAATAATAACAGGGACATAATGAAGAAAAGCATTACCAAATGCAGGGGAAACCGTTGTTGTACGCATAACAATTACAGTAATGAGGGACGAAGGGGGAGAAATATCTTTAACATTGGATATGATATATTTCGCATTTTTCACTTGGTATAAAAACTTTTTCTACGATTTTTCTTCTTCACAGAGCACATGTATTTTGCCCAAAAGGGAGATCATTGCATCAGGGGATCCGCTCTCAGCTTGAAAGTTTTATTGTATTTACTAGCAGCTGTCAAGAAATCTCTTCTCCCTGGCTTTTGTATCTCTCTTTTTATTCATCAATCCTCTCTTTATCTCTTCTATTTCTCTCATGATTTCTCTCTCTGTTTGTCTCTCTCCTCTTTTTCTCTCATGCTTTCTCTCTCCTCTTTTTCTCTAATGCTTTCTCTCTTCTAATTCTCTCATGCTTTCTTTCTCTTCTAATTCCATAATGCTTTCTCTCTTCTAATTCTCTAATGCTTTCTCTCTTCTAATTCTCTCATGCTTTCTTTCTCTTCTAATTCTCTCATGCTTTCTTTCTGTTCTAATTCTCTCATGCTTTCTCTCTCTTCTAATTCTCTCATGCTTTCTCTCTCCTCTTTCTCTCTCTTCTATTCCTCTCACGCTTTCTCTCTTCTATTTCTCTCAAGCTTTCTCTATCTGTTTTTGTCCCTTTTTCTTAGTTTCTCTTAATCCGTCTCTCTTTGTTGGTATTTATTTTCTCCGATTCTCTCTCTATGTTTGCCTCCCTTCATATTCTTCTCTCTTTCTCTCTCTCTCTCTCTCTCTGTATTTGCCTTCTTTTCTCATCCTTCTCGATCCTTCTCTCGTTAATTCTCCCGAATTCTTAGACCATCTTGTTCTCGTTGCTTCTCTCAAACTTCCCTCAATCGTTCTCATTCTCTTGCAGATTTTATTTCCTTATCTCTCTCTCCCTTCCTGTCATAATCTCTGCTCTGGGAGCAAGGGATATGCTTTTTATGTAGGCGGTAGGGTGGCTGGCATTTCTCTTTCTCTCTTATTCTCTCTCTCTCTCTCTCTCTCTCTCTCTCTCTCTCTCTTCATCTTCTTCTTCTCTCCTCCGTTGCATATTTCTCCCCCGCCTCCTCTTTAGATAATTCATCCAAACTGTTAACAATTGTGTACACCTTCGCTTTTCATTCCTTCGTAGCTTTTGCAGAGCGTTCTACTATAACATGCTCAGTAACTACATAACAATGTGCTCAAGTGGGAAGGAAGCGTTATATTGCTTATTGAAGGCATAAGGAAATCACTGATGACTCCCACACACTATCACGTTTCTCGCTCAAGTCAAGCTCCATGAATCAAAATGTATTCGTAATTGTTGCTCTCTTATCCCGTTCACAGCTCCCATTATCCTTCCTGCTTCCTCTTCTTCCCCATATAACGTATTGAGTAAAAAAAAATCTTTTCATCCCTTGACCTCCACGGAAAAAAAGTAACAGCTGATAAAATTGCCTTGGATACATACATCTGTATACATATATTGGTATCGCTACATTTTCATTGCAATCAAAGACTTGTAAAAGCTTCCATGACTATATATAACGACTGTTCCTTTTTTTTTTTTTTGAATTCTCATCATTTTTATCGAGGACATCGGTAAATGGGAGAAGATCCAATAAAAGGGGATTTAAATGACTACAAAAGCAGAGCATCTTTGTCCCTTCATGATGGATTGTGCTAATTACCACGTTCTCCGTGATGGTAATTCCACCTGGGTGAAACATTTCCCGTTATCCTCCTTGAATATCACCGTAATGATGCTCCTCAATCAACCACGGACACAACAATTTATTTATTTGTTGTAGTTGGTTTCCCCTAATGTGACAAGCACATTAAGGGAAGGAGGTGACATGTTAGGGATAGTGAGAATAATTTCTTGGGTTAATTACCAAATGATTACAAATTTGCCGTTTCTACCAAAAAATAAAATAAAACCAAACAAACAAAAATGTTTCGAGTGTGGCAGAAGCAATTAAGAACTGTTCAAATCTGACTGTTGAATAAATGTGGGACACTTTTTTTTTTGCAACCTTTCTGGTAATTTCCTCCCTTTAAAAAAATGCAGCTGGCATGCAACTATAGATTTCTCCCATTTGTCACACTAGTCAATAGGTGCAAGGAACCCAAGGAAATGGCGTTAGGATGTAAATTGTGTCTGAATCTGTTTTCACACCTTTCAAAAAAAAATTCCTCCATGCATTTAATAGAAGGGAGTAAGACTTTTAGTTCCTTCCAGGTATTTTTTTTTGGGGGGGGGGAACTTTTTTAGTTTCCTTATTTGTAGAAAAAATAAGTAATTGATTAGTAGTAAAAAAAATGGGCAAAAAAGTAGTGAATGAAGAAAAGGGTTGAGCACGTTCAGGTTGGAAATGACAAACGACCACTTTTGTGTGTTTTTGGGGGAAATTGGAATGAGCAAGCGTTTTGAATGGGAATAGAGAGACAGAGAGAGAGAGAGAGAGAGAGAGAGAGAGAGAGAGAGAGAGAGAGAGAGAATATTTTAGCGTGAATGACACGGTACTAAAACGGATATAAACATCTGAAATGTGTTCCTTTTTTGTGCCACATCAGTCGAGGATGATTCTTAGAATAATTTGGACATTCCCATTTTTTTTAAGGATACAATACGGATACAGAATATAATGCGCTTACACATTATTATAGGAGATAGCTCGATACCATTGGTGACAGTCACCCACGCCACATTATCCCATCGTTAAAAGTGCACTGTAAATACCTACATTTTAGCAATCCTTCAAACATTTCCTCGATGCAAAATCTCTGCACTTTTTTGAGACTTTTTAAATAAATAAAAATAAGGAAGATACTAAGAAAGATTTTTCTTTTTTTCTACCGTTTTTTTTTTAAATTCTGAATTTGAATATTGTGCCCATAATTAGTTTGACATTGGCACTAACCTATAATAGTTATCCTAACTCCGTGAAACCACCCAAAAAGTAAGAGACAAATCATACTTAAAAAATTATTTTTAAAGGGCAGAACGGAGGAAATAAAAAACACGATTTTTGCCCCAGACTTTTATTAGCCTTTGTTTCTTGGTGAGTATATACATATCTGTACGTAATTGAATTCCTTGTTCTAGGCTGTATTTAGCCTCATGTTGAAAGTCCTGCCCTATACCTAGTTAGGGAGCTTCGATTAATCCTATCCTATGCATGCCTCTCTAATTCCCCTTATAATTCTCCTAAGTAGCTTATAATTCTCCCCACTACCTCATTGTATCCAAGTTTTTTTTTTAATTCTGTGGTCAGGAAACAAAAAAAAAACCTTCAAGTCCAATTATTAATTATGCTGGCGTTCATTCTTTGAATTTTTTTTGGGGGCTTACGTCGTTAGGTGTATGCTTGAGCCTGTATATACACTGTGATTACACGTAATTGTTGATTGATTGATTGAATGGGCGAGATAAGAAAGATTGAGACGGTGCCTAATCACTGAGCAAAAAAAAAAAAAAAAGATAATGGGGAGCAAAAACAAAAAAAAATTATACTCCTGAGTCATTCTCTGTGTACACAGAATTGGTTTATGACTGTGTTATTTTTTTTTATTAGACTTGCAAGCTCCTTCACGCTATAAACACTTGTCCGTTCACGCGCACGTGTACAAAATTTAAACAAAAAATCGAATTTATTCAGGATCGAGCTGTATAAACAGGTAAGACAGTGAAGTAGTTGGTACAAATGACTAGGGGAAATGCGTGTAAAATAAAAGCATTGCTAAAATAAAAATATTGCTCTTTGGAAGTCACCATTAAAAGCCATATAAATGACGGATAAATGTTCCTTGCTCCACTACAATAACAAGGAAATAGCCCCTAACAAACAGAATGCATCCCCAAATGTCAAGTTAACATTCCAAGTTCATACAAATGCATTAACAATCACATCTTCCGAGTACAAAAAATTCAAACTGGTATAGCTTCATTCGCGAATTTCGGGAAAGGCATTAAAAAATCTAAAAAAATATTACTAAAAATCTAAAAAAAAAAAAATCTAATATTGTACAAAAAAAAAATAATTTGAACTGAAAGCTCGCTTGCGGAAGATAAGAAAAATTGGATCAATGTAAAATGTAGAACAAATAACGCTTAATTCCCCTTTGATTCTCCTTTCATACGAAGGTTAAATTCACAATTGTGGCATACGTAATACTTCCATTTTTTTTGTTTTAATTTTGGTTTAGCAAAGTATCCCTATATACAATAAAGGACTTTTTCCTGATTTGGATGAAACATTTAAATTCCAATTGCAAATTTAATTTTGAAAATATTTCAAATAAAGTTCCCAGAAGTGTGATTTTCCTTAAGAATGCTTTGGATTTAGATATTCCAGGAGTTTACCTACAAAAGTCATAAACGGTCGAATTTGCACTTACCCCGGTTTATCTCCATAACTTTCACATGTCTGAAGTATTTTTTATATCCATAACTGTCAACGATCATCTCCGCAATGATGAATTTGATTTGGAAACAATGGTGTAAGGGTGAATTTTTGTTTAGATTTAAAAACTATTAAATTAAAAACGATAAACAAATTCTAATATAAAAATAAATGAAAAAAAAAAGGAACTCACCTTGCTTTGTAGCGGCAAGAGTGTCACCATCAGCAGAGACCTGTAAGAGAGAAGGTAAGCGTTCAGAGCTGCTGTCGGTCAAAGTGGGACTTATGGACGTGGAGGAGGTCACCGAATAATTGTAGCGGGGTTGGTGGTGATTATGATGATGATTGTTACTGTGATGGTGGTGTGGATGCGGGTAAGAGATCGTGATGACAACCATTACTCTTCCTGTTTTTGGTCAACTTTCCTCTTTAAGTATGTAATAATAATTTTTTTTCTCCCTTATTCAATATCCACCACATTCAAAAAATCCCCAGTCAAGGTCCACAATTTCGTCGATTCACACATACGAATTAGAGATGGGAAAAAAATAAGAATGTCACAATTCTCCTTTTTATTTCTCTCCCTCCACACCAAAGCCAGTGTGTATGAAATTACATCAGAAGGGAAAATATGGACGAAAATACCCCCACAATTCGAAATTCTTGGTGTGTGTTCCTTTAAATTACAATGTAATTCATTAGAGTACTCAATGCGATTTTTTTTTACCCCTTTCATTTTTGACAACAACAAAAGACCCACGCGTATACACTCACACTTCATTAGCTTATGTGTATGGTACTCTACGGAAAGATTTCAAAAGGCTTGGATATTTAAGATAATGTTTAGTTAATGGAATAAAAGGAATGTTTTTTTTTTGGCAACGTACAAAAATAAAAACCTCATCTCGAATAATATTATGAGGAGGAAGCGAAAAGGATAATATTTAGTGGAAGGTAAAAATAATATTTTTGTACGGTGAGCACAAATTCTCTTTTATTACATCTCCCCAGGCTTTTTCCTCCCAGGTTATGAGACTCACTCAATAATTACCATTATTACGAATGCTCCTGCACAAATCACGCCTTTGAACAATGAATCTCAAATCACCCACTACAATAATCATTTTTTGGCCCCTTTTTTTCCCCCACAGAGAGAGATTGCATCTCACACCATACTTTCTTTGACATGGAAGAGCCTTTCTACACCGTAGTCTATCACCTGAAGCCAAATTCGTATATTTTGTGGTTACAAACATTTTTTCTTTCGTCTCTCCCCTCCACCACATTTCTTCCTAATGGCAATGTGTTGATGGAGTACGTGATGATGTAAAAAAAAAAATGTGTGTAAGTAGTGCGGTAGAAAGGAAGTCAGAGTAGGATTGTTTTGGGGGGCAAAATAAAATTTATTAACAATGAGACGTGTAAATCACACCATAAGTGTGTAAATGTGTGGTAATGAGGGGAGCAGATCAAATGGGGAGATTCAAAGTGGTCAAAACAATAGTAGCACCATTTTCCCTCTTGAGCTAATCAAGGAGAGAATCTCTCAATTCCGGCAGATTTACTCTTGTTGCCTCTCGATTTTTCTTCTTTCCTTTAAAAGTTCTTCTCTCTCTCTCTCAATTTTCTCCTTTTTCTCTCTCCGTCTGTCGTTTTTCTCTTTATCTTTGCCCGTTTTTCTTTCGCGCTTTCTTCTCCATTTTCTCTCTCTTCTCTTTCTCCAATTTTCTCTATTTGCCCCCTTGTCTCTCTCATCTATTTTCGCTCCCCTTTTCATTCTCTCCCATTTACTGTTTGTCTTCTTTTTCTCTATATTATTTTCTCTATCCTCTCCTTTTTCTTTGTTTCTTATCTTTTCCTCTGTTATTTTCTCTGTTCCTCCCCTTTCTCTCTGTTGTTTTTTCTTGTCTCTCCTTATTCTCTCGTCTAATTTCTGTTAGTCTCCTTTTCTCTTCTATCTTGTAGTTTCCTTTTTCCTCTGAATTTTGCCGATTTTTTCTAGATTTTTTTCATTTTCTCTATTTTTTATACTGTCTCTAAATTTGTATTTTTTCTGCAATTCTCCTTTTATTCTCCGTATATTTTTCTTCTTCCTATTTTCTCCCTCACTTCGCCGTCTCTCTGTTTGCTTTATAATTTCCCGCCTCATTTTTCTCTTTTGTCTCTCACTTTCATTTTTCCCTCGGTGGCTGTCATCTTTTTCTCTCACTCTCCTCTCCTCTTGCCATCTCTTGTTTTCTTCTCCCAGCAAAAAAAAAAAAAGATTTATGAATGGTCCTGATTACTTTGAAGAAACAGAAGATAAAATGAGACTAATCTATTTGTTATGCAACAAGGAGAAAATGAACAATAAAAGTTTTCCTCTCACTCAATAAATGGTCTTATGCCGCAAGTTAAACTTGCCTCTCTCTCTCTCTCTCTTTGTCCATGTTTCTATACATGTCTCTCATTTTGCTCGAAGGGCAAGACAGCAATAATGACAATGAGGATTAAAACTAATCGTATTTCCCTCCCATGTGTGTTCCTCTTTCACTAACAATCCTCTCTCTTTATACACAATCTGCTTTTTATACAAAAGTCTGCTGTTATTCGTCCAGGGAAAAAAAAGGAGAAAAAAACGTAGGAGGAAAATAGTTAATTGCCCCAAATTTCGTATTCCCAATTTTCCTCCCACTTTATTAGCTCCGTTATTACAAGAATTCGTGCAGGGCGTATTTGTTCCTGTGAATTAGAATCAGGGATTTGTTTACATTTCCAAAATACTTATAAAACATGTCGTGGCCGGGAAATATGTCTATTTGACTTCAACTGGGGTATATCTCCTCAAAAAAACCACATGGAGCGTTGTAACAGCGTATAAAAATATTTTCTTCGCTCCAGTTGCTATACCCCGTATAAAATAGTAATAAAGCTTGGTGGTTACAATAAAAAAAATAATAATCATGATAAGCGTTAACTACGGACCAATGCCTTCATATAAAAATTTTGGACACGTATAGATTTAAAATGTCCTTGAAAAAAAATATAGGTAATAACAGTAAATGTTAGAGCGGGATAAAGTATCAGTATTTTTGGGGGCTGTAAACTGTTTCAGTGGGTTAAATATAGAAAAAAAAATTATTAGGTGTATTACCTTCAAAATGTTGAAACAAAAACCACACACCAAAATTAAAAGAGAAGGTATTTTTTTTTGTTCAAAGAACGGGAAACCGCTGATGTGATTATTCCTGAACTGCAATGGGGACAGTGAGAAAGTATCAAAAAAGGTGTGGGAACTTTTATAAATAACAAATACCAATCATGTCCTTCTAACCATTTTTTGGAAACGCTGTCATCCTTTATGCACATTGCTTTGGGGGCAATTTAATCAGTGGGTTTGGTTCTCCTTGTTAATCCTTTTGCTATCTCCAATTTTCCCTCCTTTTTTATTTCTCTCTCTCTCTCTTTCTCCGTTTTCCCGTGTTATTGCTCGTGTCTCCATCCGTTTCTTTAATTTCTCTCTTTTATGCTCGTCTTCCTTTTTAGTATCCGCCGGATCTCCTCTTTCTTTTTATTTCAGTTTTCTGACTCTCAATTTCTCCTCGCAATTTTCCTTTTTATCTCCTCGTATTTCCGCAACATTTCTCTCTATTTTTTCCAGACATTTCTCTCTCTCTCTCTCTTCATTTTCCTGTGCAATTTTTTCGCCTCTCTTGCTCCAATTTCCCTTTAGCACTTGTCAGCCTCTCGTCTCTCCCTTTTCCCATGAAATATCCCTCTGTCTCTTCAATGTCCTACAGTATTTAATTTATCTCTCTCCATTTTTATTGATATTGCTCTCTCTCTCTTGTCTCTTGGGATTTCTATGGCTTCCTCATCCGATACGCCCCTCTCACTCTCTATCTCTCTCGTATTGTTACCTAGTTGTATTTGATGATTATTTCCCCCCAGAAAATAAGAGTGTTAGAATTAATGATAACAAGGGAGAGAGAGAGAGACTCAAAGAGAGAAAAAATGGGCAAAAGGACCGAGAGAGATAAAGAGAAACCAGTACTCGTTTGCAAACTTGACTTTGAATCAGCCGAAAGACCATCAGTCTACAAAAAAGGAATCACCTCTCAAAGTGACAAATAATGTAGGTACGGCACAGTAACGTTTTAGGGCATTACTACATTATTATTATGCAATCTGGTTTGGTTCTTCTCTCTCTCTCTCTCTCTCTCTTTTTCCCCTGTCAAAAAGAAAAACTTCCTTTTCACCCCCATCTCCTCATTTGTCTCTCTCTCCCTCTGTCTCTCTTGTCTTGAATAAATAAAATCCATATCCCTGGTCTTACGTGAAAGTCGTACAGATTAGTAGAGGAAATATTTTTTGGTCGAAATAGAGAGTGCAAAGAGTACATTTAAGAGATCAACTATCTCTTTCTCTCTCTCTCTTTTTCACAAACTCAAAAAGTGGTAATGACAATGAGTGTGCAGTGGCGTGGGTTTTTTTGTCGTTGTTGTGTCGTGCTTTAAAAGGACAGAATATTTTTTTTTCGAGGAATGTCCTTACATAATAATAAATAAATAAATGGTTAAGTGGTTCACAAATATTGACTCTCACTCTTATGTCACTTCACACGAAATGAGGAACTTGTATAGAATTTACACAGACACACATGAATGTACACAATTTTGTAGAGAGATTTGCTGATGCAGTTCTTGGTGATCCAATCCCGTTCTGTGTGTCGGTAGATTTTTATAGTCGTTGGAGGGAGGATTTTTTTATGGGAATAATAGGTACTGGGTACAATGACTAATTATTTCCGGCCATATAAACTACAAAAAAAATACCCTTTGGGTGCAACACGTGCTCTCTAATACTTCGTCACTGGCAATAAATTAGGGTAGTTAATACTGATTCCGTGTAATTACCTTGGCTTTTCCCCCTGCAAAGTATTTCCGCTACCGGGATACCAGGAAGTTTTTTGGGTGAAATGTCTCCGTATATTTGTTCATATAAAATAAAATAAATGTACTAAAAATATTTTCCAAATATACTCAAAAATTGTCTCTACAATATTATTTTGTATTGCAAATGTTTTCCAGTAATAAATTATATTTAAAGGGACGAGTTTACAAATGTATTCAAAAATGTTTTTTTTATTAATAAATAACACAATAATAAATCTCTTTGTATTTAAACAGAATTCAAAATTCCAGGAACTGACTTTTCACGAATTTCTTCAGAAAAATTCCCACTCTGGTTTACAACCCCATTTGTGTTTGTAAATAAATAATTCCTAAATACAAGGTTGTAAAAAATCTAATCTATTACCCCAACATCGGTTGTTTTTACCAAGAAAAAATCTATTGACTATTCCCCCTAAATACGATTAAAATAGGGAACGATTTGTATAAAAAAAACTGCTGATTTTTTTATCTCCGTTAATTCCCCCAATAAATAACAAATCTCCTATCTAATACATCCAAGATAATACAAATTGGTAAAATAATCCCTTTATAATAAACAGAGAACCCCCGAAAAAAAAAAATGTCCCCGCCAAAAAATGGACCGGTTTGTAGTGGATAAAATGGAAAATTTGTAGAACTAATAGCTTCACACAATTGTTTTTGGTAAAGACTTCCTCCAGCTGACACACAAGACGAGGAAGCCGAGGAGGGTCTGAGAGTAAATAAACAAAACCACCAAAAAAAGTCTGAGGCACAAGACACGTTTACAAGCCGTCACCAGTGAGACACCAAAAGGGGGAGGGGGAGGGGATGGAGCCGTCAGGAAGCAAACAGGTAGGACACCACAAAAGGTCAACAAATCGGGTAGAAAATGAACCAAAGAAGAAAAAAAAATTATCTTTCTTCAAGCCATCCTCCTCCTATACTTCCCCTTATGTATTTCCTCTTTTAAAATCCAACACAATAAGCACGGATTGAACAAGCACGAAAAAAAAAACGGAAAAAACGTGGTCCTTTCTATTTGTTATTGTGGTGGTTTTCTTGCAACTCTTTTCTGCTCGGAGAGAAGGAACGGTGTGTGCGTGGGCGATTCAAAAAGCCTTTTGCCACAGCTGAAGAGTGAAACAGCAGAAGAAAAGACAGAGAGAGAGAGAGAGAGAGAGAGAATAACATGAGGAGAGAAAAAAGGAATGAGCCTACCTGTTGCCATTCTAGTGCTTGCAAACATATACACAACCCCATGGAAAAAACTACCCCTTTGTTTTTTTTTACCTCTTTTACTCCCCCCATTCACCATCCACGCCTGTTTACTACTGTGTATAACATTTAAAAGCAACATTGCAGCAGTAGATTTTTGGTAGTAGTCACACATGGTAACAGTGGAGTGTAGTCAGAATAAAAAGCCAAAGAAAAAAATACATTTTCAAGAGAGACGAACATTACCTTTAACTATATTAAGAGGAGGAAGAAGAGCCACTAACTATTCCATCATCTCATTACAATCTATACGACATTATTAAGAGTATACTGTAGTATACTATTCCATTTTTTTCTCTCTCTCTCTCTCTCTCTCTCATCTTTCAACCGTCTAAAAGAATTCTTGTTTCAAGTACAATTCTAAAATCTTTTTTTCCCCTTTTGCTCTTTAAAAGTCAGTCAGTTTCCTTTCTTTAACTACTTTTTTCCCCTCTTATCTTTTGCGTGAAGCTGATAATGAGGATGATGTGATTCTCTCTACAAACCTCACTAAACGAATGTTCCATGTTCATTTAACACCTCAGTCATCATGATGGAGAGTTTGGACGGAGAAAAAAAACCGCATGGTATTTTTCGCATCATCGGCAAAAACAAAGTGATAGACGGGGTCGATGGGGGGTTTGAAGAAGGAATGCTTGGGCGAAAGAAGATGATGGGAAATCGTGGGGAGGGATCAAGGGAGAAATAGAGGGAAGAGAGAGAGAGAGGAAAGGATAGAGAAATAAAATCAAGAGTGCGAATATTGGGAGAAAGAAAGAAGTAAGAGAGGAGGCGGACGGATCCAGTTGATAAATTTAAAGAAAAAACGCAAAAAGATGAAGATAATAGACAAATGTGTGATCAGTGTGATGGAGTAAGAGACAATTCAGGGAGACCATCGGCAAGCGAGGAAGGGATAGATGGACACGGAGAATGAAAGGGGAACATTGGGGGAAAATAGAAATAGAGAGGGGAAAGCAGAAAGAGGGAACCGGGGAGAAATAGAAAGGGAGTAGCAAAGAGAGGAAAAGCGAGAGACAGAGAAAGGGTAACAAAGAGGGAGAAACTGAGAGAGAGAAGCATAGCAGGGAAAGAAAGAAACAGAGAGAGAATAACTAGAGAGAAGAGAAAAGGAGAGAGAAAATAAAGAGAGAGCAGAGAAAATGAGAAGAGAAAATAAAGAGAAAGAGAGCAGAGAAAAGGAGAAGAGAAAATGAGAGAGAGAAAACCACAGTGAGCTAAAGAGAGACAGAAGTATAAAGAGAACAAGATAGAAAGAGAAAATAATAGAGAGAGAAAAAAATAGAGACATAGAGGTTGACAAAGAGTGAAAGAAAAAAAATGGAGACAGAGAGCATAACAGAGAGAGAGAAATAGAGACAGAGAGGATGACAAAGAGAGAGAGAGAGAGAGAGAGAAATAGAGAGAGGATGACAAAGAGAGAGAGAGAGAGAGAGAAAGAAATAGAGAGAGGATGACAAAGAGAGAGAGAGAGACATAGAGAGAGA
>JAQGBT010002846.1:0-22107 GCA_034698585.1 Disparrhopalites patrizii | reverse complement strand
TCTCTATCTCTCTCTTTCTCTCTCTCTCTCGCTCTTTGTCTCTCATTCCTTCTCTGTCTCTCTGTTTCTTGCTCTTTGTCTCTCACTCCCTCTCTTTCTCTCTGTTTCTTTATCTCCCTCACATACACAATGTCCCACTCTTCAATTTATGCGCCTAAATATTGCAGTATTTTACAACATAGTAAAACAAGTACCCTCATGTGTACTTTGGCTTTAGAATCACCAGCAGAGGGGTTGTAGAAAGGAGGGGAAGAGAGGAGGAAATATTTACATGATAGTTTTGAATCACTCCCGAATACTAATAATTTAAAAGGCACGTACATCACACCTATACATAGAGATATGTACCTCCTTGAGAGATGATCAAAAGTATGGACAAAGAAGTCGGAGGAGGTGAACATCCCCAAGAGCATTGCAATACTCGCAAACGTACTCAAAATTACAAAACTGTACAACCTCCAAAAACGGGAGTCAAACCCCCCAAAAACAGACTGTATACACAATTAACCAGCTGAACTCGTGAATGCTAAAAGAGCCGTACACTAAGGAAATATCACCTTGTGTTCCATTTAATGTGAGAGGGGACTCGTGGTTTTCAACGAGAACAAAATTATTCGCCCACAGCTGAATGAGAGAGAGAGACCGAGAGCGAGAGCGAGAGCGAGAGAGAGAGAGAGAGAGAGTGGTTCACATACAAAAACACTGACGGAAAGACAAAAAATAAGCAGGATCAGGCAGAAAGAGAACTATCAAAGGGGAATGTAATGAAAAGGCAACAAAAGGAAGTTCTATAGACAGAGATGAGACCGTAGACAGGAGGAGAAAGTTCATAAATCCAGTACCATCACCAGAGAAAAGATACAGGAGACGACAAAGGAAGTACTGACCGAAAGATATTAAAACAAGGGGAGAAAAAACTTGTGGACAGAGAACATTAGGGCAAGGACAGGAAGGAGAAACAATGGTATTAGAAGGGAAAAAATAGAGAAATTAGTGAGACAAGAGAAAAATGGAGAGAAACTGGTAAAAGAAGATAAAAATAAAGCAGGTCGAGAAGAAAGGAACTGACACAAGGCAATAAGAGAAGAGAAAAAAGAGAGAAAGCAGTACGAGAAGAGAAAACTGTAAGACACAATAAAAAGGGATGGAAATCAAAAAGAGAAAAATACTGGAGAAAACAAACACAAAAATTTAAACTGAGACAAAGAAACGACAGCAAGTGAAAGGCTCATGACAAAAAGGCGGCAGAAAGAACAGAGAGATGTAAACTAGCACTGAGCCTTTGTCAGAGAAGAAATGAACAAAGGAACACCTTTTTTTAACTGAGAAAATGATGAAGAGAAAAGTTAGACAGTAATGATCAAAGTCATTCCAGAAATTAGATCCCAATAAAATCATCCACGGCAAGAGGGTGAACATATTTTGAAAGTCCCAATTCTGCAAGAAATATTGTCAAAGGATGTCATGGAGATAAAATCCTGGGGAAAGGAAATTTTTAAACACAGGCCAGAGTGAAAGGCCGGAAAGGGGACAAACAAAATGGTCCCGAAAAAAGGACCACATATGAAAGATAGGCAGACAAAATTGATTACGAAATTCTCCCCAAAAGGGGCAGGGAGAGGGGGAGAGAATGGGGAAAGTCCGCAGAACTCAGCTTGAAGCAAGGAAGGTTTCGTGGAAAAACAAACCAGAGAAGTTTTTGGGACTTGTGCTTAAAAAACCATTTCAACGGCACGTAGCCACCGTGCGAGGAACCACATCACACACGGGCGGGGGGGGGACGGGATAGAATTTAATGCGGGTAAAGAGAGAGAGAGAGAGAAAGTCTCCATGTATGTGTAGAGGAGATGACAGAGAGGAAAAGAAAAGGAGAGGGAAGAGCGTGAATATAAAAAAGTTCATAATACGATTCAACCAAGGGCACAAAGACATGGAAAAAGAAAGAGTGGGGAAAAAGAGGAAGTAAACAAGCCGAGTGAAGAATACAGAATAAAATGAGGAGGAAGAAAGAGGGGGAGAGAGAGACAGAGAGAAAAAGAGAGAAGAGTGGTATAACAGTTAGGAGTACTACGAGGACGAGGTATTAGTTCTAACTGTGGAGTATAGAAAAGCAGAACCAGGACTCATTGAGGGGGAAAGAAGAGCGAGATAGTCCTCTTATTTCCTCGCACATGGGTAGAGACCTAATAGAGGTGAAGGGAAAAAATGACAGCCTTTTTAAAATCCTTTGTAAGACGGCGGCTCCTTTCCTTTTTCCGCACACTCCTGAAACCTAACATTATGTGTGCCTTCAACAAAGGCTTGTAATATGGATATATGGGTATATAGATAGAGCAACTGGGACTACCATCTCCAACAGACCGGAGAGGGCAGAGGGGAGAATTATTGGCAGAGCAAGTCAACTGTGATTAAAGGAAAGGTGCGAAGGGAGAGGGAAGAGCGAGAGAGAGAGCGAGAGAGAGAGAGAGAGAGAGAGAGAAAAGACAATGAATGAGATTTTTAAGACCGCGACGAACGCTCCAAGAGGCGAAGAGGAGAGAATGAGATTAAGAGAGTGAGTGGTGGCAAGGGATCTCTCCACCATTTGTATATCTTCCTTAGACGTCTCGGGCGCTCTTCTTTCAACTCATCTTCACTCTGTCTCGCTTCTCTCTCCCTTTCTTCACTTCCTCCTTTTTGTGTGCCTCTCGTCCTCTCTCGGACCCTCTCTTTCTCTCTTCTGTTCCTCTTTTACTGCATCAACTTCTCTCTTTCGTACTTGAACTCGCTTTCTCTTGTCACTCTTTAATGACTCGCTTTTCCCGTTATTACTGGCTTTCTCTCTGTACCTGTCTCTCTTTTTGTTCATTTCTTTCCCTTTTATTTAAAAGAGATAGTCCTACCTCTCTACGTTTTACCCTTCTCTTGTTTTCTCTAATTATTTCTGCTCATGATTCGATTTTTTTCCCTTTCTTTTTCTCTTTATCTCGCTTCATGTCTCGATTTCGTCCTTCCATTTTCTTGTTGGTTCGATTTTTCACTTGATTTCTGTTTTTTTTCTCTTTTCCTCTTTTTTTCTTTTTTTTCTCTATCCTCCTTCTTTCTGTTTCTTTCTCTCTTTTTCTATCTTTCTGTTTCTTTCTCTCTTTCTCCTTCTTTTGGTTCTTTATGTTTCTCTGTCTTTCTGTTTCTTTCTATCTTTCTTTATCTGTGTATTTCTCTCTTTCTCCCTCTATCTGTTTCTTTCTCTTTCTTTCTGCTTCTTTCTGTTTCTTTCTCTTTTTCTCATTCTTTCTTTCTTTCTCTCGTTTGTCGTTCTTTCTCTCTCTCTTGCTGCATCGATTTGTGCCTAGATTTCTCTCGGGCTTTCTCTTGCGGTCTCGATTTCTGAATTTTATTTCGCTCTGACCCTCTTTTGCTATCTCGATTTGCCTCTTGATTTCTCTCAGTAACTCTTTTGCTGTCTTGATTTTTGTTTCATCTCTCTCTTCTTCGGTGTTTTCATTTTCCTCTCACTTGCGGTCTTCCTTTCTATTTTTCACTTTAGCTGTCTCGTTTTCTGACTTAATGCATGAATTGTTCTCTCTATCGGCTTTTTTTATTTCGACCCCTTTCTAGCTGTCCCCTGTTCTGTTTTTCTCAGTTCTATCTATCCTTATTTGCCCTTTCTTAATTTCTCTCTTTATCGCTTCTAACCACTGAGCACCCCTTCATTTTTCTTCGTCCTCTTTGTTGCTGCTTACGTTTCCTTTTTTCTTTCGTTTTCTCTCATGCTGTCTCTTGTTTCTACTACGGCCTGACTTTCTCTCCGTATTTTCTCCTGTACCTCGCCTTGTTTTCTCTCTTCCGATCTCCTGATTTCTCTCTCTTGTATCATCTTGTTCGTACTCTTTTGTTCTCACTCTAGCCTTCTCTTTTTACTAATAGTTCCACTGCTATCTCTCTCTTCTTCACCTGGTTTCTCCCTTTCGTATGCTTACTTCCTGAATTTCTCCCTCTTCCCCAACTTTCACGCTGTCTGTTGCTGTCTTGTGTTGTCACTTTACCATACTTACATTATTCCAGTGTATCCATAGCTTGATTTGTATCGACATGGCTTCTATACGTCTCCCTCTTTTCTTCCACCGCAAGTCTCTTTATTGGAATTCCTGGTCGTTCCCCGGCTTGAGAGCCCTTCCGCCAGATTCTTTAAGGGAAATAATATCTATTCACGTCTCAAGCCGACTGACTTGAAGGTGGAAAAGGGGAAAGAAAGCCAAGGATAAGCAGTATAGAAGAGAAGAAGAAACCACAGAAGCTTGGTTGAATAAATTTAGGTTAGGATTGGGAAAGTCTTGGCTCCGTTCGTCTCCCTGTTTGTCTTTTCCGTGATTGTGTGTTGTGTGTTTGTAAGCAGCATAGTAGTGGTAGCATCTCAGGGAAATGGGTGATTGGTATAAGGATATTTTTTCCAGTGATGTTCGTGTAGTAGAGGAAAAGGAGGATGAGGAGGATGCGGCGGCAGAGGAGGAACAGGAGGAGATGAAGGCAAAGACGACATGGGACGTATCATGAAACATATCTTGTATACAGAATTAAGCCTTGACAAGTTGAGTGAGAAGGGGCTGAGATAAAGAGTATGCAAGAGGAGAGAAAGAGGAGGGAGAGGGAAGAAGGAGGAGAGGCAGACGGAGAAAAGCTACAGATTAAGGGAGAGGCAGTGAAAATGCCAAAATGAGAGTGTCGGATGTCACATCTTGTGAAAAGCGAAAAGGGCAGATTTGCCTCATTAAATGTCAGAATTTCTGATGCAAGGACCTGTACCATTTCTAGGAGGAGGCCTTCCAAGCCGTCACCATCTTTTCACTGCCACTACTCTCCCTCTTCCAACGCCAGTCCCACTCCCGCTTTTACTCTATATATGATAACCACTAGCACGGCCATTATTTGCAGTATACTTGAAACAACACATAAAATCCGAGAAAGCATGGAAGAGGAAGAGGAGGCTGGAGGATGGACGGAGAGGATGCGGGAAAGATGGAGAACGAGAAAGGGAGAGACACATCACAAGAGAGGGAAATTCGGTTACAGACGGGAGAGCAGAAAGAGGGAAAATATCAAGCAGAAAGAGGCCTACAAATGCAAGACAGATGGAATGAGAAAGATGCACAGAACAAAAGAGAGAGAGGTATCAATAACCCAGAATAAAAGAATAAGGAGGAGAGAAGGAAAACCAGAAAGAGAGAGCGCGAGAAAGCCTTAAAGAGAGCTAGGGAAAGGATAACTAGGGAAAGAGAATAGGGAGGAAAGAGATACACAGGAGAACAGGGAGAGAAAGAGGAAGAAATATAGAGAGAGAGTGTGAGACATATAAAAGAGATAAAGAGAGTGAAAGAGATGGAGCAAGAGAGGAAAAGAATGAGAGGGAGAAGAGATAGCGAGAGGAGAGATAACGAGACCGAGAAGAGAGATAACGAGAGAGAGAAGAGAGATAACGAGAGAGAAAAGAGAGGTAACGAGAGCGAGAAGAGAGATAACAGAGAGAGAAGCGAGAACCAAACAGATAACAGAGAGAGAAGCGAGAACCAAACAGATAACAGCAAGAGAAGCCAGAACGAGACAGAAGAGAGAGAACGAGAGAGAGGACGAGAGAGAGGACGAGAGAGAGAACAGAGAGTGAGAACAAAGAGATAACAAAGAGAGTAGAGAGAACGAAAGAGATAACACAGTGAAAGCGAGAGAGATAATAGAGAGAGAAAGCGAGAAAAAAGCGGGAGCGAGCAACATAGAGAAAGCGAGAAAAAAGCGTGAGCGAACAACAGAGAGAAAGGAGAAAGCGAGAAAACAGCGGGAGCAAATAATATAGAGAATGCGAGATAGAAAAAATGAGAGAGATAGAGAAAAAGAGAATGAGAGAGAATAGAGAGAAAGCGAGAGAGAAGGAGAGAAAATTGAGGGGAGAGAAGGAAAGAAAAGAGCGGACAGAGAAGGAGAGAAAAGAGAGAAGAAGAGATAGAGCGAGAGAGATCGAACGAGAAACACCGAGAAAGAAGAAAAGCGAAAGAAAGAGAGATGTAGAAGATATAAATAGAGATAGAGTGATGGAGAGAAACGTAGAGTGAAAAGAGTGAGAGAGAGCGAGAGGGGGAGGAAAAGGGAGAAATAGTGGGAGGAAAGGAAGTAATATGGTTGGTAATGAAGCTTCTATGATGATTCATGACACGCATCTCTTCCCTCCCCTCCTCCCTCCGAAATCTTTGAGCCTCACTTTTATGTGGTCTACTTGTTCCAATGTTCGTGACTTTTCCTTTTTTTAGCACATTCTCTCTCTCTCTTCTTCCTCTCTTCCCCCGTCTCTTCCTCATTCCCTCTCTTGTCGTTCCCGTCGGGAGTGGAGAGAAAGGGGAAGGAGGGGGAAATCTCGTCAGGTGTGAGCGACTAATTGTGGCTAGCATATGCTACCACGAGGAAAAAGTCGTGCTTCCTTTCTCACTCTCTCTCCCTCCCACTCTCTCTCTCTCTCTCTCTCTCTCTCTCTTCATTTCATCTCTGCTGATATACTTTATATTTGCACTAGGTGCCCTCTTCCGCTCTCTCCTTCCCCCTTTAATGTATTACGTAAATGGGATTCATAAGATCCCTCATTTTTCTTTCATAGCTTCCATGACGTTATTACTTGGAATGAGTTTCATAAGAAAAACCAATGAGAGCTATTTTCTCTCTCTCTCTCCCTTATACTTTTCTCTCACATTTACAATCTCTACCAATGCAATTCTTTTTACTTCTTTTCACCATCTTCCGCCTTTCCCTTGCTTCCTATTTTTAAAGGGCTCATATTTCCTCCGTGGGAAAATGTATCCATTGTACTACTTCTGTTTCGTCTCTGTCATCTTGCCGGTGTAATGTAATTTTATGTCCTCGCAATTCCCTCTGTGTCTTTCTATCTTCTTTTCTCTCGCATTGTCGCTCTTCTCTCTAACTGTTATCCAATTTTTTTTTGTCTGCCTTCCCGGCTAATAGAAGGCTTTTATTCTCTCATTTGACGCATCTCCTTGGTTACCTCTTCAGAGAGTAACCGCGTACATTTTTCCCGGACAAAGATATAGAATAATTGACGGTTTTTTGTATCTATAGTTTATCCTAAATTGGCCCTACTTTCTCTTTTTTATTATGAAATTTAACCTCCCATTGAAAAGTTAAAAGGCACTCTCGTCGATGACATTAGGTGAAAGCTGTGATTGGACCTTTTTTTAGCTCCCGTTTTGAGGCTTTCCCCCATTTTCCCTGGCAACATCATTGATTTCCCCGCTTTTCGGTAATTACATTTGATTTTTGTGGTCACTACCCCCATATTTCCTTTCATGTGATTTGTCTACCACGGAAGGAGCGTGGCCATGCACTAGCCGCAATTCAACTCCCTTCACAATTTTTAATTCCCTGGATGTCCCCGCTCACCCACATATGAACTGAGACCATGGTACTCTCTCCAACTTTACTTTTCTCCTTTTAGTCTCTTTGACATCCTTGAATTTCTTTTAAATATTTTTTTGGGTGTACTACTACATCTACTACTACACCAAAGTCTCCAACATACACACGCACACACACACACATTCACTTTTCACTCGTCGCACGTACCCTGCACCCATAAAGTAATACATCTTTCAATACATATGGCAGTAAAAGCCATCTACCACACGCTTCACTGCTCGTTTTTAATATCCATGCGGCAACAAAACTAATAAGCGCTAATAATTAAAATGAATAATTTCCCCGCACACTAAAAGTTGTAATTAACGATGATATAAAAGGAGAAAGAAGTAACCAACTAATAATTCCCACTCATCATCTCTGCGACTTTGAACTCCCATTTTCACTATCCCTCTATTTCCTTTCATTTTTTCTCTCTCTATTTGTCGCACTTTCTCTCGCTTTCTTTCTCCCATTTCTCTCTATGCTTTCCTTTTTTTTTCTCCATTTCTCTCTCTGCGTTTCTCTCTTTCTTTCTCTCCATTTGTGTCTCTCTCTTTCTCTCTTTTTCTTCCTCTGCACTTCTTTCTGCTTTTCTCTTTTTTTCCTCTCCATTTCTCTCTCTGCTTTTCTCTTTTTCTTTTTCCCCATTTCTGTCTGCTTTTCTCTCTCTTCCTTTCTCTTCATTTCTCTCTTTATTTCTCTCTTGATTTCTATCGATTTCTCTCTTGATTTCTATCGATTTCTCTCTTGATTTCTATCGATTTCTCTCTTTATTTTTCTCGGTTTCTCTCTTTATTTCTCTCTCGATTTCTCTCTTTATTTCTCTCGATTTCTCTCTGCTTTTCTCTCTTTACTTCTGTCGATTTCTCTCGGCGTTTCTCTCTGCTTTTCTCTCTCTATTTTTCTCTCTTTATTTTGCTCTCTTTATTTTTCTCTGCTTTTCTCTCTCTTTCTGTCTCTCCATTTCTCTCTCTTTCTTTCTCTGTATTTCTCTCTCTTTCTTTCCCTGTATTTCTCTCTTTCTGTCTCTCCATTTCTCTCTCTTTCTGTCTCTGTTCATTTCACTCCATTTCTCTCTGTTTTTTCTGTCTTTATTTCTCTGTTCATTTCACTCCATTTCTCTCTGTGTTTTTTGTCTTTATTTCTCTGTTCATTTCACTCCATTTCTCTCTGTGTTTTCTCTTTATTTTTCTCCCCATTTCTCTCTTTGCTGCTCTCGTTTTCTGTCTCTCCATTTCTCTCTCTTTCACCCTCTCTCTCCCTCCCTTTCACCCTTTTTTCCCATCTCTCTTTCTCTATTTTCCCTCTTTTTATCAGTTCTCTCTATTTTGTCTCTCTTTTCTATTGCACTTATTCACTAATTCTAATTTCCCCTCTCTTTCTTTCTGTGCCTCTCTCTGCTTCTCTTTATCCGATTTCACTCTCTTGTCCTTCTCCTTCGCTCTCTCTCTTGCGTTCCGTCACTATCTGTCCCTTCTAGCCCGAGGAAAATTGATGGTAGGTTGCATTAAAAGACTTGAGGGTAATATGTAAACACATTCAGGTTCCTAGAATTCCTTTTAGCATGGCTCTGCCTTCCTTTCCTCTTCTCCAGCCTTCTCTCTCTCTCTCTTTCTCTCTCCCTCTCTAGCTTTCCCTCCTTAATTTTGTGCCCTCGAATGTAATTTTCCCCACCTCTGTCTCTGTCTGTATAACTCCCCCTTTCTAAAACTGAAGCTCCCGCTCACTAAAATGTGTACCCCCTTATCCCCGAAACTATGTTGAAGGTACTTCACTTGATTCCATTTTTTCTCTCTCAAGCACGTGTTCGCCTATACTTCTCCCCGCCCCCGAAAAAACCCATAATGCTTGAGCTAAAAGGCATAAAAAAAATTTTTTTCTTCCTCCCCGCCTGTGACGAGATATAAAAATCCAGAGGCAGAGGAGGAGGAAAAGAAATAAGATTGAAGAAAGGGAAAGTGGTAAGAGATGGGGGGATTGGAGGAGGGTGGGGAAGTGTAAGGAGAGCAAGTGAAATAATAAGAGGTATAATAAAGCAAGTTTTAAGAGATATCCGGAAATTTAGGCGGGAGGAAGAATGAGCTCGCATAAATCCACCCGTGGAGTAGAAGTTTGTTTTTTCCCCGACGACAATAATTCTTAGGGAGGGTGAACCAATTCCCATCGTCTTTGTACGTACAGATATATATGGAGAGAGTCATTTGAACTATATTATGTACTATACCTACTAAGGTCAGGTCTCCCAAATACCACCATTGCCTCTCACCCATCCACAAACGACAGTGTGTATGCCATGACGGGGACGGAAGCAAAACCGAGTGAGCCCAATATTTTTGAAAATGGAATTACCAAACGGCATGAGCACATTCCAGTACAATAAGGCTCCTTTGGGTCAAAAGACTTCCGAATTATTTAAAACAAACGATCGAAAATACCAAAATACCGTTTCCATAAGACAGCATCAGCTCATGATGTTCCTTGTCCCCGATAGAAAATTAGCTTCTTGGACTTAGCCCATTTTGCGTCTAAAGCTTCCGTGTAATTCCTCCCCCGTCCTGTGAACCCAACGTCCTTACATTAAAAAGAAAAGCGGATATGCAGGGGGAAAAGTTGTTATAGCGAGAGTCCACTGTACCGGGGAAGCTCTGAATTCCCGACCAATAAATGCCTTTTACTATAAAACCCGGGAGAAAAAAACCCGGGAGAAATTGTACATGCCAGGGGTGTATACACTTATTACTAATATGGATTTATACCTATACATGTAGCTGTATATACATATAAGGTTATACCCCAACAATCTCTTACCACTTGTTCTCTCTCTCTCTCCCTCTCTCTTCTATCATTTACCAAACACAATTTATAGACCCGTAAAATTTGTCACAGGTGTCTCTTACGATTAGTATATTCTTGTGTCACATCCCAATTCGAGTCAGCAGTTTCCATTCCAACTGCTTTCTCCTTCTTCCTCTCCTTTCTCCTCTCCTACATCCGCTTTTTCCCTCTTCCAGAGCTCAGGGGGTACGTTCAAGGGAAGACATGGATACACGTAAGTATTAGGGGGAGGGAAAAGGCCCAAGAGAACTCTCTCTGGCTATTGAGAAAGGGAAGAGATAGATAGGCAGAAATAGGAGGATGAGGAGAAGAAAAAAAGAAGAAGTAAAGGGAAACTCTCAGAGATGAGCCTTGCACCCCAGTGTCGAGCTCAAGAACTGGTCTCAATGTACACATTAATGCTTCTCTGTGCCTCGGTGTAGGTTCAATCCTGGGAGAAGAGGGATTTCGGGAGGAGCAGCAGTCTTGTGAGACAACAGGAGACGGCATTACTCCCGCTGCTTCTTCCAGCTACGTACAGCTTAAAAAGCTTCCTCCTTTTTTTTTTTTTTTTTTTTACTTCTTGCTGATTACTCGATCCGAGCATGCATGCACCATCGGTCCGTTAAATAATCTTCTCTAAACCACCACAAACACAGGGAGAGACTAACCAGCATATTTTCATAAGGTTAAATCTTCCCTCCTTTCGCTTCACTTCCTTTCTCTCTCTATCTTTCTATCATATGCACTAAGTTCCTGGATCTCTCTTGAGATCTCTCTTCTTCCTGGAAGATCCCACGCTCTCTCTCTTTTCTCGGGATGAAACTCTTTCCATTACTTTCCATTACTTTCACTTCCTCTATCTCTCTCTTTCGGTTTCTCCTTCGTCTCTATCAAAATATTTCTCTTGCTCTTTAATTCCTGGGATGCATGTATATTTCCCGGTTTTACGTTGCCTCTCTCTCCTTTGCTCTTTCCCATTTTCTTTCGCAATTTAGCTATATTTTGCTTTCTCTGCTGCTCGATCTATTGCTTTATCTCACTCTCTCTCTCTGTCACCTTCCCTGTAGCTTTATTTCACTTTCTCTCTTCCTCTTTCGTTCTGTCTCGACCTCGTTCAATTTCTCTCATGGTCCTTCTCTCTTTCTACGTGGTTCTCTTCCATTTTCTCCTTCACTTTCTTTTACTTTCTTTCTTGCTCTCTCTAATTTCCTCTTGCACATTCTCTCTCATCTCCTGCACTTTCTCTCTCGGTCTCTCTAATTTTCTCTTGCACTTTCTCTCTCGTTCTCTCTGATTTCCTCTTGCACATTTTCTCTCGTTTCCTCTTGCACTTTCTCTCTTGTTCTCTCTCCTTTTCTGACTTCCAGTTCCTCTCTTTTCTCTCCTTCACTGTCTCTATTGTTTTATTTTTCGCTCTTGTTATCTCTCAGACGTTTTCCCTTCCTCGGACTTTGCATATTGATGCCTTCTCTATGGCGGTCTCGCCTTCACTTTCTCGCTTTTGCTTCGTTTTTTTCACTTTCCCTCTTGCTCTCCGTTGTTTTCTCTCTTGCGCTCTCATTCGCCATCTCTCTTCCTGTCCCTTCCCCTTTGAAGATCCTTCACACTATATCTATATATTTTCTCCCAATTCCGTGGATATATTTTTTCCCCTCCTAATTTTTCTCTTTCTCTCTCTCTCTCTCTCTTTCGCTGACTGTAATTTACTTTCTCTCTCATTGTTGTGCTACGTCTATCTGTAGCTGGGTAGTTCGCCGCCTCGTTTTGTTTTTAGCCTCTGGCCGTCTTGTCAAATCCACTGCTCCATCTTTCACCATATCTCGCTTGCCCGTTGTTTCGTTCCCCTAACAGTGTCTCTTTCATTTTGTATTTTTCTGTGTAATCTTTCGTATTGTTCATGCTCTCAAAAGCTTCGTAACCGTCCCGTTTATAGTTGTATTTTGCTCATCTCGTTACCTGTTTTTTTGTGGATTTTCCCCTGATCTCTTGCTCAATTTTTTGTCAGTTGTGTATGTCCCTGTGTAAGGCTTTGGGGGGAGGGAGGGGGTGTATGCTCTAATCTCGCTTTCCCTGTACATTTCTTCCTCCATTTGAGGTCCTTGTGTCTCCTTGTCCATCTTTCTTTTCCCTCTGATCCGCTTTCTCTCCCCGTTGGTAGACACAAGCTTATGGATATTACCACAGACATTTCCCACAGCTCTCCCAAACCCGCCTCGTGGTAGTTTGGACAATTTCTCATGTTACTTCCCACTGCCTCTCTACATAATACTGTACATATAGAGGCAGGGGAAAGTAAAATGCACAAAAGTACACGTCACGCTTACAAGAGACATTCTTGCACTCTGAGAAATATTTACCTAGGGTGTAAAAACAATACTTTGGAGTATGTGTGGGTCCGTGCGTGTGCATGTGAAGTGGGTACAATTCTACCGAGGGTCGTCGTAAGTAATGTGGTAATGCAAAAGGGTAATCTTCCATCCCGAGAAGTAAATGGGAATAAGTTCAATTCCCTGAATTAATATTCTTAATACCAAATCTCATCACAAATTCACCAGGATTTTATAAAAACTTCCCTAGAAAAGCACCATAACAAGTTTTCCAACCCTTTTTTTATATTTCATCCCACGCAACGTGAATAAAAAAAAAGAACTTTCTCCATTCCGATCAAATGAACTTAAACTCAGTTGCTTCCATTATAACATTCATATTCCGGGGGAAAAAAAGCCCCCAAACACCCATCTCTATCTCTCTCTATCTCTCAAGTACTAAGTCGATCAAGAGGAGAGACTGCAACACATTACAAAGTGGTGGATAATTCCATATAAGTATAAACACACGTACTCTTTCAGCTAATTCTCTCTCTTTCTCTCTCTCTGCATCACAACTTGCTAATCTACCCACACAGGAAGGCTCTGCCAGACAGGGTCGACACAAATCCCACTACACCGTGAGATGTGAAAGGCATGTGGGAGCCTTGTATTTGGAAGAGAACATGTAACATACATATACATACACATCTGCAAATGTAAAAAAAAAAACGAAAATTCGTGCCACTTGGAAAAACATCAACTACACACACATATTATACACTTGTAGGCATACGTACATAGACAAAGGTTTACGCTAACTGACTAAATACAAGTAGTGGCCGTCCATTTTAGTCCCATACCGCAGAAGAGGAGGAGCATTAAGAGAACCACAAAAGGGGTAAATACGATGAAATACCGTACACATCCCACGTGTTTATAGGTACGTCATTTAATATACTGTGACAGACATCAGAGGTCTGTGGGCTCTCCGAATGTTGAATCTAAAAAGTTAGTACTTGAAAGAGCTTGACCGACCGCGCATTTTGGTCGGCAACAGAAGTACTATTACTATAGAGAGGTTTGTGTCTCCCACAGAGAGAGAGAGAGAGAGAGAGAGAGAGAGAGAGATTTTGGATGGGATTTAAATGTACATAGACAAAAGGGTGAGAGCAGAGAGGGGCATATAGAGAGAGACGGAGAGAGAGACGAGAGAGAGAGACGGTGAGAGAGGGAGAGAGAGAGATAAGGACGTAGCTGGTAATAATGAGAGAGATGTTACGTGAAATGGACATGACAACGGAGATGTGCTCGTTACCGGCATTACAGTAACTAAGTGAGTGAGTGAGAGTGAGAGAGAGAGAGTGAGAGAGAGAGAGAGAGAGAAAGAAAGAATGGAAAGGATAGATCGACAAACGAAGAGAATGAAAGGGTACAAACGGATGTATACATCCATAGGTAGATACATTGGAGTCGTCAAAGGAGATGGAGAAAGGGAGAATACTACATTCAACATACCAGAGAATAGAGTGAGGAGGAGAAAGAGAGCGAGAGAGAGAGAGAGATTCGGAAAGAACATCGTAAAGCCGGAACGTGCATAAACACGTCCATGGTTGATGCTGGGGGAAAGAAGCCTCCCCCGGAATTATTGTGGAATGTTATGTTTTTACTGGGGAAGTGAATAAAAATACATAATAGTGTCCAGGATGCTGCTTGTATGTAGGAAGGATGAAAAAAGCAGAGACTGGGGAACAAGAGAAGAAGGTAGAAAATCAGACACGGTCCTGATATCACACGTGCAAAATGCTCAGCTCGACAACAGACCCATCCCAAGTGCTTACACGGATGGCACGGTGACGGTGATGGAATTTAATGGGAGAACATCATGCTTCCACATCTACATCTCTCTCGTCTTTCTCTACTTTTTTTTGTTTTGATCTGTCTTCTTTCCTGTTTTCCCCTTGCTTTCTCTCTCTTTCCCTTGCTGTATGTCTCTCTCGTTCACTGTCTTTCGCTTGCTTTAATTATGATTCTCTTTTGCTTTCACTTGCTTTATTTATCTTTCTCACTCGCTATCTCTTGCTTTATTTCTCTCTCTTTTTTATTGTTCTATTTATCTCTCTCGGACTTTGTCTCTCTTCTCTTCATTTGTCTCGGTCTGTTTCTGCTCTCTCTTTTCTCCCTCACATTTTCTCGTCTTTCTCCTCACTTTTTCATTTCTCTCTCTCTAGTTTTCCTTTCTCTCTATCGTTCTCGCTTCCAGTTTGATTCTCTTTTTCTTTTCTTCCAATCTTTCGCTTTTTTCTCTTTGTTTGTCCACTCTTTTTTATATTTTGTTTGCATCTAAATGATTACTCTCTCTTCTCTTTATCGTAAATTTCCTATATTTTCTGTCTTTCTCGTCTGTTTTCTATTTTTTTTCATTTTTATCTCTTTCTCATCTGTTTTCCATTTTCTTTCATTTTTATCTGTTTCTCATGATTTCTTGTTTCTTTCGTTTTTATCTCTTTCTCATGATTTCTTGTTTCTTTCGTTTTTATCTCTTTCTCATGATTTCTTGTTTCTTTCGTTTTTATCTCTTTCTCATGATTTCTTGTTTCTTTCGTTTTTAACCTCTTTCTCATCTCTGTTCTTTTTCCTTTCGTTTTTATCTCTTTCTCATCTGTTTTCTTTTTTCGTTCGTTTTTATCTCCTTTTCTCATCTCTTTCCTTTCTCTCTTTAATTTTTTTCTGTCGTTCTCCTTTCTCTCTTGTTTATTTGTCTCTCGGTTTCCCCTTGCATTTGCTCTTACCCATTTTTTTCTCTCTTCATTCTTTCCCTTTCGGCTTTGTTTCTTCCTCCTATCCATTTTCTACCTGATCCCTTTTGCATCTCTTGCTCCTTGCTTCCTCTATCCCTTTACTGTTTCTCTCTCTATTTCGCCCTCTATGTCTCTCTCTATTTCTCTCTATTTCTCTCTTAATTTCTTCCTCTATTCTCTCTGTCTCTCTTGCCTCATCCCAATGTTTCTCTATCCTCTCATCACTGTCTCTCTCGTTTCTGTTGTGTGCCTTTATTATTCCCAAAGCCTACTCTCTGTCCAGGGACACGGCCACCACTTTTCCTGTCAGTGTATGTATGTATGCATACCCATTTGCTCCCCGGTAATTCCGTCGTTTGGTGCGCCTTGGTAAAAGCTGGCACTCTAAACGCGCTAAATACTATACAACAGCTGATAATAGAGGGCCGGGTAAAGCTCACAGGAAGAGAGCATACCTTGACAAGAACAACACTTCAATAACATTCTCATTAAAACTTGATTACATCTCCGATAAAATCTCGCTCCACATTCCCCTGACTCAATACTCCCATTTACAACTCCCCTGCCGTATTCCAACCACTCTCACACCGTTGACTTTATAGAGGGACAGAAGGAATGAAAGGGAGTTTTTTAAAGGTACTTACCATTGATAGTGATTTTTTTTTAAATGGCCCGCCGAACAAATGGAGAAAGGCCAGGTTGGTAGAAACTATTAACAATATGACCAAATCGAAAACATTCCACCTCATTATCGGACTACTAGTATATAGTTATATAGTGTGGATACATATATAGTAATCTTTTTTTTTGGGGGGGGGGGAGTTGAGTAGAGAGATTCTCCCCTCACTTTCTGTACACACTCTTCCCATTATCACACCCTCACACTCGCCTGGGCTCTTCCCTAATACATTTTGTGTGTATGCCATGGAGAGAAAGGATGGGCTGGGAATGAGAGGAGGGAATGCTCTTATAATTATTACTAATGCTGTATTATTAGTGTTAACATTACGACCCAGTGGATGAAAAGTAGTGGGGGATCGTTTATAATTTGGATGAATACACTGGGTCCTATGCAAGACAGGAAACGAGAGAGAGAGAGAAAGTGCAAGGGTGACAAAACGAAAGTAGATCAAAGAGAGAAAGGATCTAGAGAGAAATATGAAAAGAGGGATGGAGATAGAAGGGCAAAAAAGGAGAAACACAAGGACAAAACGAGATAGAGAAAATAAAATATGGAGAGAGAAAGTGGAAGAGAGAAAAGGGAAGACAGTCAGGAAAAGAGGAAGAGAGAGAGAGAAAAGGGAGAAAGGAAAAGTGAGAAAGAGAAGGAGACAAAAAGAAGGAAAAAGCGAGATTGAGAAGGAAACAGAGAGACGGGAAAGTGACGATAACCGAGCAAGGAAAAGTACAGATGAGAGAAAAGGCGAGAAGAAAGGAAAAACGAGAGAGAGAAAGGAAGGGCGAGAGAAAGACAGGGAGAAAGGAAAAGTGAGAGAGAACAAGAGAGAAAGGTAAAGAGAGAGAGAGGCAGGGAAAGAGTGGAAAGAAAAATGACAGAGAGAATGCGAGAGGAAGAGAGAGAGAAAAAACGAGAGAGAGGCAGATTGAGAGACAGAGAGAGAGAATCCTCTTATGATTTTTTCCTCTTACATCCCCCATCCCCTCGCACTCTCTTCATTTCATCTCCATGGATACAAATACATGGAATGTCGATGAGAAAGAGAAAGAGAGTGAGAGAATACAAGATGACGAGAATGAAATTAATTTCCTTTTACATAGAAAAAAATGCATCCTCTCCCTTTCTCCTCTTCGAATTTTTTCTGTAATTTATAACCAAAGCTGTTTTTCATCATTTATTTAATTCCTAATAACAAGAAGATAAAAGGAGGGAGCATCATAGGGGGAAAGAGAAGAAGAGGAGCGGTAGGACGTTGGTAATGGAAGAAGGAAGGAGAAAAGTTGCTGAGATTAGTCTCAAGTGCCGGATTTTCATGGGAGAAAGCACGGAGATTTTTCATTTCCGGCCGGAATACTATTACAAAATGTAGACGCTTTATTATTTACATGGAAAGAGGAATCCCTTGATCCGGGGCTTCCTCAACTACTCTAATTATGCATGTATGTATACATACGTGGCTCATCCCTTGCAAAGAGAAGTTCAAGGTAGAGCTTTGTGAAACATAGAGAAGGGGAGACAAATAGGGAGAAAAGGGGGGAAAAGCTCTTTATCGGAACTCTTGCTAATGTATATGTAATATGTGTGTTTCCATCTATGCATATAGACCTTTCAGGTGATATACTTTGTCTTCTTGTCTGGAACCTTTAACAAGTCGTTTTTTCTTCCGGGATTTCCTTTTTTTTTCATGTGTGATCTCTTTTTTCCCGTATCTTTGGGTATTCTATTTCCTGCCAGATTTTTTTTTCTCTCTCTCCCTCTCTCCTTTTCTCGCTCTTTTTTTTGTTCTTTTTCCTTTGGTTGTCTCTAGAGGTCTTTGACCTCCGTGGGAGTCGTATGGGACTCTATAAATCGCAGTTGTTTTAACTTTTGATCTATCTTTGTAGTTTACTTCTTTCTTCATCTCCTTTTTCTCTTCTCTCCCTCTCTCTCCTTTGATTTTTTTTTATTATTTCTTCCCCTTCTCCGATTTCAAGAGATTCCGTCTTTCCTTCACCCGTTAGATTGATTCTACGTACGGGGATCTTATTTCACATGTGTCCTCCTGTCATTTTTATAACCTCTTCTCTTTCATGTTTTTTATTTATTTGGCTTCGTTTGTCTTTAGTCTCTCTTAGTCTTTCCCGCTCCATTTGTCTCTTTCCGCCCCAATTTATCCCTCCATTTCTTTGTCCCTTTTGTCATACTCTTTCTCTATCCCTTTTCCTTCCGCAATTTCTTCATCAATTGCTCTCTCCTTTTTTCTCCCATTTCTCTCTCCTTTTTCTTCTTTCCTAGTTTCTCTGAATTTCACTCTTTCTTTCGCCTCGTTTCTCTCTCTCTCTTTCTCCTGCTAATTTATTTCCCTTTATCTCTCTCTCTCATTTTTTCTTTCCCAAGAAAAAGGTTTTTCTGCCTCAATTTCTCTCTCATTTTGTCTTTCCTACGAAAACAGTTTTTCTGTATCAATTTTTCTCTCATGTTGTCTTTCCTATATGAAAGCAGTTTTTGTGTCTCAATTTCTTTCTCATTTTGTCACTCCTACGAAAACAGTTTTTCTGGCTGAATTTCCCTGTTCCATTTTTTCTTCATTTCGTTTTTATACTTTCTAGTTGTCTCGATAATAGTTGTTACTACCGTAGATCCTTTTCTCTATTTTTAATGTTCTCTGTGCCTTTCTGTTCATTTTTGACGCTCTCTCTCTCTCTCTCTCTCTCTCTCTCTCTTTTGCTGTGTACACATATCCCACTACCTCCGTCTTTTTTTTTTGCTCTCTCTCTCTTTCTCGGTATATTTATCTCGCTCTCTCTCGCAGTATATCTCTTTTCTTAATTCTTTATCCGTCTCTCCCTTTTCTCTCTCTTTCCACATTGTCACTGGTCTCTTGGTATATTAGGTATATTATTCTCTTGCAGTAATCCGCCAGCAACCTCTCTTGTTTCTCCTGCCCCCTTGTCCTGATGCCTTTAAAAGGTATTTTACAAAAATCCACGCCTTTTTTGTCCTCCCCGCCAGTTATTCCTGTTCAGTTCCTGGCCTTCTTTTGTACCAACTAGTTTTTCATTGTTCTATCTACTGACTTGCTCATAAAATCTCCCTTGGTATACGTAAATTGCCTCGGCAATTAAGGGGGAATTAACGGTGGATATAGAATAATCAAAGAGGAATGGACATAAAAGAATGAATATCTGAACGAATCCTGGCAATCATATCCCAGAATGGCAAAATTCGGTGTCTATATAGAGCATGGCTTTTCCCAAAAGTTCCAACTTCCAACACATTTGTGTAAATACATTCCGGAGGGAGGTATTTTAGTATTCGAGTTTAATTCACTTTGACTGCCATACCAAGCGATGCTTTCACACTGTGGGAGTGATCTCCAAGCCGGTGGTTATCAGCTCACTGCCTTCTGATTGAATTAACACTTGTGTCTGCCGGAATATATGGAAATCCCGTAATTATTACTGACAACATCAAGATGGTTGTTGTAGATGGTGAGAGACAATGTCCTCGTGTGCTTCACTAAGCACCGATTTTCCTGAATAATCTACATCACTTAAAATCAATCTCAACCTCCTCCATTTGTATGTGTGTGGAGGGGAATTCTCCCCATGTTAATTTTGTGTTCAATGCATTGGACCAGAAATAAATTGATTCTTAATTGCAAATGGCTTCCTCTTAGCTTTAGGACTCCATATGTTAGGTTAGGTTAGGTCTCCATGGAGATGTAATCTTTGTAATCATAACGGAGAAATTGCGGCCGGAGTTTTCTTTCACCACCGCCTCTGTGGGCAATTAAAACTTTTTTTTTTGTAGTCAGGGATCATTCTCATTATGGCGGATGCTACGGTATAGTGACGGGCAATTATAGTACACTCTATAATGAATGGAAATGTTAGAAGATTATGTAGGATATCATGATTTCCCGTGAGAAACGAATTTCTCTACACAAAACTCTCCCAGAATCTCTAATCTGTATCACGTAATAATGGCCACAGAGGTGAGATGTTGACTTTGCCCGCTTTCTTAATTGGAATTTGCACCCCGCCTCTGATATTTCCGGTTGTATCTGTACACATTTTTATCTGTCGCCTCCAGATTGCTTCATCAATTACTTTCGCGCCCACCAACAATGTGTATGCCGTGGGTGAAATACATTTAATCATCTCCGTGATGCCTTAATACGCAAATTGCTTAAATCCATATTTTACGTCCGCATTCAACACTTTATTTGGACGCTGAAAGTTTTTGTCGGTATTTGCAAAAATAATACCCAGTTTTATTCCATTTAAAGACCATTGCACTAAATTTTGCGAAATAAAAAGCTTGGAACTTCTTGAATCAGCCATTCCCGGACGGAATCAGCTATGTACCATCTATGTTTTTTTTTAGATGTAAAAATTAATAACAGCTTTTAACGGGTCAACGAAAAAGTAACAAAACTATGTCACATGTGATTGCCAATACGTGATTCAAATTCATATTGGCAAATGACATACGGCCACTGAAGGACTTTTAAAAATACGTACTTATATTTGACTATGTACTTACTTAACGAGTGGATAACAGTATGTATGTAATAATCAATTAATAATCAATTGTATGTTTGTATGTATTGTATGTACATATAATCAATTAAGGAACAAATAAAAAACAGAATAATTTTTAAAAAACACCCAATCGCAATTATCAGATATTTGGCTTGTATTTTCCTCCTTTAGTTCATAAAATCCCCATGATAAATGTAAAATGCTTGGTTCCTGGATTAAGCCACCTGGAGAGGGAATTTATTGGGGGAATGACTTGGAGCAACGGTAGATTTGACATGTTTTCCCCCAGTACTAATTCCTATTTACGTATGGACTTTTTTTTGGGCGTCACGCCCGCCGGGGGGGAACTGCCGGAATCGGATTTCCTGAAGTTCGTCAACTGTTCCATAAGAGCTTGTTCCCGCTCCTCGTCCTTCTTCCTCTTCTTCATCATCTTGTACTCATACGTTTGGATCTCCTCCATCAACGCCTTCCGCCTCTCCTCCCGCTCCAAGGCCACTCGCTCCTCAAAGGACACCAGGTAATTGTCCTTGGCGTACTGGTAGTCGAAGCAGAAGATGAAGAAATAAATGGCGTACACGATCCCCACGCCAAACACGAGGAACTGTCCCAAGATAAACATTTTAAAATATCATTATTTATATAATAATCTACACATATTTTATTATATTACTATTAAGAAGCAAATACATATAGAAATGTTACAAGCCATTAAATAGCATACATACAGCAGCCCCAATCTTGTGCCCGGAATCCTGACAAACGTGATATTTGTCTCTTATACGTCGAAGTCTCTTTTTATGGCTGAGCAATCGATAGAATTCATTGTGTTGAATTTGACAAGAGGCAAGAATGAGTGCGGGGTCGGAGCCGTTAATGGCCAGGTCTTCGTACTCAATGTACACCTGATTAGTGCTCGCCACGGACTCAATTAAAAAACCAAAGGCAAAAAAACAGGGGATGGAGAGAAGGAAGTAGGCTACGGCCAGCTGTAGAAAAATAAAAACAAGGAAGTTTAAATCACTTTTAAAGTTTCCACACGAAAGCATATAGATGTTTAAAGATTATTTTTTTTACTAAATGCAAGCATTCTTAGTTGCAAAACTGACTAATACGCGAGATTCCTGAGAAGATGTGGCTTAGTCCACAAATAATAAAATTAAATGGAAATGCGCACAATTGTTTTCCGGTTCCATTTAAAGAAAGTTGCATTCAAATTCGACAAGAACTGACCAGGTTTTTCTACGCAATCTATAACTTCTTCTTTCAATCTATAACTATAAATCTAAAACACAATTATATAATATTTTAAACAGCAGGCCTTGTAATATATAATATGTACATTATAAATACACAATTATTAATATTCATTATCATTGCGGGTCCTACATGTATACACAATGTATGTAGGTACACTAATACTGGACAATTTATTATTATTAATTTTATTACGGGTCTAATAAAACAAGTTTTACAGAGGGTGATTTTAGATCATTGAAACAAATTTTGAGGCAATTTTTTTGTTGAAGTACAGGTCATGTAATAAT
>JAQGBT010002845.1:0-22109 GCA_034698585.1 Disparrhopalites patrizii | reverse complement strand
CCCATTAGCTGGTGGCGCATTGCTAATAGAAATAATGGTTAACGGTGCCAGACGTAAAAGGATTTTCCGAGAGTATATATATGCTGAATAAAAGCGTGTCACACATGAAACATTCTGTGTTACATTCAGAACAAAAGTTTTTCCACTTCCGCGTTGAGATCCAAATTACAACACAAATTTTCAGTATGACGTCCTGATGCTTGTCTAAAACGTCTACAGCAAACGGTCGCGACGTAAATAATATATGTACTTAAACATCCAGAATAAGCCATAATCAAGGAAAACCTTCCAGCGTTTAGCAAAATATTGTGGTTTAGTAATGCTTATGTAAATGTATGGCTATATATACAGAGAAACAACATACGTTTCGATGACCTGCAAGTGCCAAAAAATGTGGCTCAAAAACTAAATGGTTAAAACATAATATCATTTCAAATGTCAATTTATCATATGCATAACTAGTACACGGAATATTGATTCCGGTTAAAAATACAGTGGACTCTCACTATAACAACCCTGAGAGGAAGGGCAAAAATAGTTGCTTGTATATACAAAAATGTTATGTAGAACATTTAATATGAACACTACATATACGAAGCGTTGAAAAATAATGTTGTTATAGAGAAGAAGTTGTTACAAGGAGAGTTGTTATATAGAGAGTCCACCAACTGACACCACACCGCTGGAACTGTGCCGGTTTATTAAAATTACTAATGATGGCATTCTTAGATTGAGTTAGTGCATTTGAAACGCTGAAACCTTTTACTGTGATTATAACGTCCAACAAATTTATGGCGCAATGTTTTATGCATAACGTTGGGCGTGTTTTTAAATGATACATATTTGTTATGTCCCGACCAAGTAATATTGAATTTATTATAAAGTAAATATAAATGTTTCGCAAACATTTGACTAAATAACATATATCTGAAGCTTGATCGAACGTGTAATAGCACAAACTTTTAAGAACAGCTTCACTCTGTTTGCTGAAGAAAGTGCTCACACTCGAATGATCTAAGTAATCTATGCGACATGTCTTACAGCAAAAGCGAACAAAATATAATTATTTAAAGAGAACAAAATCCATTTTCTATTCTTACTCTTTCAGTTCCTTGACAAAATACGTTTGTCTTAAATCATGGCATTCGCTGCCAAATTTAACATATGCTGTACTTTACTGGCGATTTTCGCTTGCGTCAATGAAGGAGCTTTGCTGCTACCAAAGCCGGCAGAAGTCATCGATGTCGTTGATCTAATAAATCCTCATGAGAACTGCTTCCTCCAAATCCTCCAAAGCAATTGTACACCAGGCTATCCAGGCTTGATCGTCCCTTACATTGTTAACAGCCTCTATTCGCACCCACACACTGCATCATTATGGGTGCTCTTCGCAAATCGGTCATTCGAATTCCAATTCCCTTCGATAACCGTGGTACTAACGGGAAAATTCGCGCCGATCTGTCACCTGGCGGCGATTTTCGCATCTGCCAAAGTGGATCATGACCAATGGGATAAAATGCATAATAAAGAAGTGGAGAAGTTGTTATGGTTTGTGGACAAAGGCTTTACCTACACACTGTCGAAGACATCGCTTGTCCTGGATAATCCAGATCTCATCCAGGTACAGATAACCATGAAGCGCTTACCATTTCGTCCGTACCGAGCCTTTTTCTTTACACCAGCCGTGAATTCCACAATCACGAGGATATTTCGAAGATTTATCAAACCCATGCATTTCCCTCTGAATATATTTCGCTACGAACTGAATGCAAAGACGCGTGCGTACGAGGTTCAGTCAGTCCTTGTGAATGCATTGAAAGTCACCACAGAAGCATTTATATGCCTCCGCCCAATCGAATGTTACCGGAAGAGCCAGACACTCTACGAACATTTGCTGCGCACTAGATATCCTTGCTGGATTTGGGCTACGACCAATTACGAAGCAGAATGTACCGGCAAAGCGTGCTTACGCAATCCGCTGGACCGGAAAACCCCCCGAAATTTGTGGTTCAGCCTCAAGCAGATGATCGCAGGACCGCCAAATTGCACCCTTAATATCCAGGACGACCAGGGACCTTATAGTTGGACGAAGAATTTCCGATGCATCGACGAATCGGATGAGTTCTATTCGTATCACTGCACAAAATTTATCACCATCGGCGAAGGTCCGGGTCTTCGTTTCATCACGTCCGACGGCGTATTTAAGCAGGGCGCGGGCGTACAAATTTACACGGATCCCTTTCGCTGGCAAATTTGGCTGGGAGTGGGACTATCGGTGCTTGCAGTCCCGATATTCTGTTCGATATTGTTGCGGTATGCCCGTGCCCGATTTGTCCCGACATTCTACTTGTGCTATGCATTTGCGATGAATCTTATAGAGCAAACGCTGCCAATAAAATCTTCGACAAAAAGCAATACCATAGGCGTTCAGATCATTACGATTATTTGGCTATTCGTTTGTCTCCTCCTGTCCAATGCCTACAAAGGGATCTTGAAATCCGAGTTCATGGAGGAATTCCCGCATTCCATGAAATGGAAGGGCATCCGGGACCTGGAAAATTTCACCTTGTACATTCCGTTGGGCGAGCACAAAAGTAGTGCCCACGGCGGACGAATGAAGGAGTACCAATTAGGAAAGAGCAACAATCCCGCTTGTGGACGATTATTCAGCCGTGGGGAGCCATTTTTGATCTTTTCATTTGATTTCCAACGGCATTCCTACGTGGACACTTTCATGGAAATCAATGACGCGTTTGAGTTTGATCCAAAAGCTATTCAAGATGTGGATACATCCGCGGTGCCAGCAATGATTCATAGAGAGCTGAAAGAACCCAAAACGGCGGTCATTACATTTCCTGGGGAAACGGATTATTATTGGCAGATGTTTGAAGAAGCCATGGCAAAGGATCCGGGATTACTGTTCCACTTTAACAGGCAGGAGGACAGATACTTGTCTTGGCCAATCCGATTGTGGGTGGTGGAGGCCGGCTTGGAGAAAATTCGGGTTTTGGCCAGGAGATTGTCTTTTATCATTGCGGGTGGGATATTCAACTTCCTGCATAAATGGCATAAGATCCGGTTCATTCCTAGCTGCTTACCCGCAACTGATAATCGAGGCTTGGAAAATAATCCTGGGACTAAGCCCCTGAGCTTGCATGGGACAGACATTTACTTAATGTTCTATTTCTTTGGGATTTGTCATGCCTTGGCATTGGTGGCTCTTGTTGGGGAAATCTTACTTATGAATTCATACATGACAACTACGGTTACTTAGCCATACACTTTGCTGTATTTGTACTGTAAATATATAAATATATCTGTTGCTAACGACAAACACAATATTAATAAAGCCAAAAAAGAGGTGAAATAATATTCGGGTAAATGGCAAAATGCGACTGAGAATAGAAGTTAGAAAAATGTCAATAAATTGAGTTTGCTTATTTCAAAAATCAAGCCAAGAGCATAACAATCATTATCGAAAAAAGGTCGTTTTAGACCGCTTTAAACAAATTACAATTCTTACAGGCATAAACTGCATTGAAAACGAAATTCAAGAAAAATAAGTAATAAACTGCATTAAAAACGTAATTCAAGAAAAATAAATACAAGAAGAATAATCCCAAAACGCCAAAACGTTTGAATAAAACCCACAAACTTTGAACAAATTCCGTAAACAACTCTTTGTACAAGAAAAGGCACGAAATCACTGTGACTTGCTGACTTTGAGCTCCAAATTAGAATGAGTTTTTAAAATTTGAAAACAAATTAATAAATTTTAAATAAATTAATATTAAATTTGATTCTAAATTGAACTTAATTTCAACTGCGGAAGTACAATTCATTAATAAAACGTACTATTATTTAAACCAGAAAAAGAATTATTATCTGGGGGGGGGAATTAATTGTTTTAGCAAATAAACATAAGTTGGATGGTCATAGTAATCACATTGATCAAATATTATGCCTGTTTTCATAAATACTTGAGGTTTTGTCAGATCCTGAATTTACAAATAGAGAATCTTTTTTCCTTGCTGACAAAGGACTGTTTCTAACGATGGTGGAAATTTGATATTATGAATAGTGTCTTTCTGGATTTGCCGTACATTAGCAATGCTTGTTATAGTTGTCCCTGTGAGCTGAAATGTTTATTTGACAATGGCAGTACATCATCCGTTCTAGAACTTTCTCTATAGCAGGTAACAGAAATTTCTGCTCTCCATAATAATTTTTTCCTAATTATTTACAGTCGACTCTCGCTATAACAGCACCCTATAAAGCTACAAATTTTGCCTGTTATAGTGAAAAACTGTTATAGAGAACATACATTTCTATGTTAACAAATGGAGAAAGTTTTTGAGGGGAGCATATTTTGCTGCTGTTATAACGAGAATACTGTTATACAGGAGACTGTTATAGAGAGAGTCGACTGTATACCTATACATATCCAAGAAAATGTGCTATTTCACATACGATTTGTAACAAGTTAACTTGTTTAATTAATTAATTTATTAATTAATAATTGTTATCCAAATGTTACTCGATTTGCATTAGTTTACTAAAAATTTATTTCACATTGCTATCGATCAAACCAAATACGAAAACAGCTGTCAATTTGACGCAAGACATTCACTGCAATATAAATTGTTAATTCAATGATGTCATGTTGGCTCATTTGTCAATTTAACTAATATGACATTTTAGCTGTAATAAACACGTGGAAAGTTTGTCCAACGTATAAACAGATTTAAATTGTGTATTACGTGTTATTTTATTCCATATTTTCTACACGTGAATTCTTTCACTCCTGAACGCATTTGACAAGGCTTACCATTCAGTTCAAATTTATTGCCGATATTGTGTAATGATAAACATTTACTATCTTCTAGATTCTCATTGTAATAACAACTTGACAGGGCAAATAAATTTCGCTCGTATTGTATATATTTGATCGCGGCTTAAATTTGTGATTTCGTTACGTCACGCTCAGTCGTCTGCATGTATTGTAAGGTGGATTTGTTGTTGTTACTTTCACATGTTTTCCGCCGTTTAAAAATTTGTTGTCTATTCAATAGTTAACTTCAGCTACCGTTGAAAATTTTGAGTCACTTTGTAATGCTATCCCAGCTAAAGTTCGCCATTGTTCGAGTATTAATTGTCATCATTTGTTTGTACGGATTTGCTCCCATCCAAAATCCATGGGCTAGAGTTCAAAATTTGAAATTTACAGTATATTCCAACCCTTTTCTTTTATGGAGTCTCATTACCGCCTTATATCCCTCCGCCTTTGTCCTGGACGTCGCAATGCAAACGTTTCTTCTTATTCGGAAAAAAGCAAAATTGTCGCTTAAAATAATTTACTACATGAACGCCACTGCCATCGTCGTGTCCACCATTATCATTCGACTTCCGGCCATATTCTATTGCAGGAAGCAGCTGGAGCTGCTCCAGATTCTGGATTACTTTCGCCAGCCATCCATTAAATGGGTTCTCAAGTCCTCCCAGAGTCATTCCAGGCGCTGGTGGAAACAAATTCCTACATTTCATACTGTGGCTGCTGCCATTGCCAGCGGAATTCTTTCCTCTTTGGCAGTTTATGCTCATTACAGCTCCGCAAGAATGTTTCATTATACTCTGAAACAATTATCGGCGTTTCGTGCGCTGCCGCCTGTAGACTATTTGATACAGTCAACCATGTATTGGGTCAATTTGGCGGCCATGCTTCCAGAGTATTATGGATTTTGGTTCATCATATTCATTGGCGGAGAATTGATGACGATCGAAGACGACATAGCGGCATGGTTAATTGCGGGATTTCGGCAGATAAATCCACGTGCAAGATCTCGTGTCTGGTGTATTAATGTAGAAAATTTTCCGATATTATCCGGTGGAGCTTGGAATGAGAAGGATGACAACCGGAATTCGTTGGAATTGGTGGAATTGGAAAATTTCCCGAAGATGTTCCTGAAAATGAAGAGGGCCTTTGAAGTTTATCGGACAGTCTCGGGATGGTTCTTAATTGGAACGTTATTCCAGGTCGTATCGGATATTATTAATTCATTGAGCAAGGTGGCATTCTACAACAATAACGTTGGGTTCCGCTTAACCGATGTGGGATTGAGCGTGGTCATCATTTTTATGTTGGGGATTTTTGGCGACTATTTGGAATCCAGAGTATGATATTTAATCTTTTTTTTTATTATATGTTATTTCCATTTGGGAGTGATTTTGCTACCGGAAGTGGACGTTGCGATGGGTCTTGTTGTAAATTCTAGACTCAGGAAAATGCCGTGGCCGTGATGGATGCATTGAGCTTGCTACGATCAGACGATGAAAATCAGGTGTGAAATAAATACGTTAGTCATTGTTGCTGAATAATTAATTAAAATCATAATGGTGAATACAGGCTTCCTTAGCTGTATGTATATATAGCTGCATATATGTATATACATATGTATATGTGCATGCATTAATATATTCAACACACACATTCTTATATTATTATTAAATGTATTGTTATATATAGATATACGTTTTAAATTCCAATCAAAACAATTTAATTTACGGTTATAGCCATATACTGCTGAGCTAAAAGCATGGGCAATATGGTACGCCCATTGGAATTATGAGTGTTCGGCCAAAAATTTGTTTCGCGTAAACAATGCAATGATTCCTGCGGTAAGTGGACCATACTTCATATATAAATATTTGTATACAGTGGAGTCTCTCTATAACAAGTCTCTTTATAACAGCATTTCTCTGTAACAACATTATTTTTTCAGCCCCTCGTACATGTGAGGTGCATATATTTAAATTCTATATAACAACTTTTCCCTGTCACAATATTTTTCGCCCTTCATTTCAGAGTTGTTATATGGAGACTCCACTGTAAAGGATTAATAATGCTAAAATCAGGAAGTAACATGTAACTGGTTTGATATAGATGGCTGGGACAATTTTGAGCTACTTTATATTCCTATTTCAATTACGGTCGGCGGAAGTGGCGGCCGCAAAATCAACCAATAGCACAACATCTTGATCCCGGATGACCTCAAACACATCGTAAAGTTGTCCAGACCACAAGGCTCTGCTTGACTGTTGCAATTTCAAAAATGCAAGAAATGCATGAGAATAACTCTCCCAGTTATTTGAAACGAAAATAACTTAGGACATCAATTTTTTTCAAATCTGGAATATCCCAAGATCAGAAACTTTCAGGGCGACCTGCGCTGGACATTTTCTCCTACATGTCCCACAAGCATGGATTTGAAATTTTATGTCTGGCCACTTTAGCGTCGCCATTTGTCAGAACATAATGGTCACACTTGTTGCATTTAAAACCATTAAGTGGCACTTTATTATGTATGTTAATGCTACCATATGCAACAATTTTGATAACCTCTGGGAGTCAAATTTGAAGAGTTACACATTTTCGTCCTATTTAAACATTGTTTGTATTGTAGTGACATTCTAAGTACGAATAAAAAAGTCCGGTTCAATTGGACGAACTTTGACCCGTGACCCCATGCTAAACATATTGACCTCTGAAGGTCAAACCCGAAATGATACCCGTTTTTGACCCAGTTAAACATTGCTTGTAGACACATTGTAAGCACGCTTAAATAATGTCCGAGTCAATTCGACGAACTTTGACCCGTGACCCCATGCTAAATGTATTGACCTCTGGAGGTCATCGTAGTATACATATTGTCGTCGTTCAAAAAACCTCTCGAGGTATGACCATTATGAACATACTGGCCAAGTGTGACCATTATGTTCTGACAAGTGGTGACGCTAAAGTGGCCAGATATTAAATATCAAATCCGTGCTTTACGCGGCTTGTGGGAAATGTAGGAGAAAATGTCCAGCGCAGGTCGCCCTGAAAGTTTCTGATCATGGGATATTCCAGATTTGAAAAAAATTGATGTCCTGAGTTATTTTCGTTTCAAATAACTGGGAGAGTTATTCATGATTAAAAATTAAATTCTCCAGTAGAACAAGTTGTTATGCAAAACGTCTGAGAGTCTAGATGAATTCGGAAATTTAAAATGCATGCTGAAGACAACCGTTGAGGTGGAAAGGAAAACGACAACAATAACTTGATCTGTCAAACCATTTCATCTGTCCATGGTTTGAAAAATTTGTCGCATTTAGAAACATTTACGGACAACAGGTTGTTACAGGAAATATATGGTTACAGACGGAGTTTTAAAGCAAGAATCCTATTAAATACTGTACAAATGCATGTCATCAATTAAAGGCTACAAATATATAGTCTTCTGACATCAATTGAACGTGCAAATTTTGGCTTGCACAACAAAATGTGGATTATTTATGTCTACGCGACACGAGTAAAACCGAAGCTTTAGGGATAAAATAGACTGTCCCCCAACAATGCAAGACGAATAAGACAAGTGTTTCCATTCAGATCGATCAGGATTTGCCGTCCTGGTGTTTTTTCTACGTCAAGTTCAAAAATGAGTACTTTGATGCTTCCAGAAGATGCTGCTAGTTCAATGATTAATTCAGGAAACATATCTTTAGACGGTTTTCTTGTCGTTAATACACATTTCACTTCGAACGGAGAGTCACTGCAAGCATTTCATAACTATAGCAAGTTTCGTTTGGATGCTGTCTTGAGGGACAGCAGTGATTATGAAAAGTTTCTCAGAACAATGTGATACTTCAATATCGACAAATGAAATAATTTTTGTATAACATAATTATCCTTCTTACTTGTTTACATCATAATAATTTTCCAATAATCCTGTTTATGTGCATTTTATACCCAAAATGGTTAGGATTTAGGGACATTTTGTCGTGTTAAAACCCATTGTACAACTTGCTTTTCCAGTGCCTTTATGATTGGATTTACATGTGCTGCGTACATATTTGTGCAATATGCAATAGTGAAGCTGGTGATTGATGTCTCCAGGATAAAATGTAAATTTTAGGCAGTTTGAAACTGGTTTTCCGCCTGCGAAGCAAACAGCAGCAAATAACGTAACTTCCGAATGGTCAACCTACTCCGTTCGTTCGTTCATTTTTCCCTGTTAATTCATTATTACACCAACCATATGCTCGTATTCTCCACATGTGGCAGTGATGAACATGCAAATGTATGCAGAGAGAAACATCAAGTGTGCACACATTGTAGGTAAACACAGCTGAATAAATTATTGGGGATAGACGGGGACAGATGGACAATAAAAAACAAGATTTATAATGAATATACCTACGCGTCCCAAATTATTCGCCTTACAGTGGAGTCTCTATATAACAACTCCGAAGGGAAGGGCGAAAAATATTGCTATAGGGAAAAGTTGTTATATAGAACATTAAATACATACCTTACATGTACGAAGGCCTGGAAAAATAATGTTGTCGCAGAGAAATATTGTAATAAAGAGACTTGTTATAGAGAGACTCCACTGTATATAGTTGCTGCCTTTGTATTGTATTAAACTAATGTTTTTTCCCTGTTGAATTTTTCCCTGTAGAAGTTTTCCCTGTATAAAGGGAAAACTTTCTTGTATACAAAAAATTTAAATCAAAGTTGGTATTATAACTGCCGATTTGCCGACAATTTTAAAAGTGGGAAAATGTCGGAAGATGAAAACAAAAGATCTATGGAGGAATTTAGGCTGAATAAATTTCCTTTATCTATCCATTTCGGCTGTAGTGGGATCTGAGTATAAAAGCCAACCGTTTGAACAGAAACTACAGTACGTTAGGTATTGCTACAGCAATTACATAGAACGTTCTAAGTCATACCATAGCCTAGAATCTCAACACAAAAAATATTAAAAATGAAGGGAAATCTAGCTTTATTGTTTTTAATAGCAACGGTAATATTTCCGCTTTGTCCACATATTTCATTTGGGGTTGCCGTATCCCGCTGAGTCCAATTTGTTTTTTTAAATGTAACTTTCCAATTTAAAAAATGTAACTAAATTAATTTGCCTAAATTTAATCTTATTGTACAGACAATTGCTGCTCCTGCCGATGCCATGGATCCACTCGGATCTGGTGCCGGAGAAATCCCAGAAGCTGGTGACGGCCAATATTTAAACATTTCGAATTACTTTTCAATGGCACGTGGATATTTGGTGCTAATTGTTTTCTCTGAATTTTGGACACTGCGCCTCTCATAGTTCCGCAATTGGCTGATGTAGAATTATGCAATCTCTTTAAAAGCCACCTACAGGATTGCGGTAACGAGGAATTAGACGATTTAACTAAGGAAATATTCGAAGCTGTCGTCGTCCAGGTGACCGATGGGATTCCAGGTACATTAGTAGTGAATAACATCGAACTAGCCTCGGCTATCGGGAGTCCATCCGACTCATCGTCAAAATTGGATTACCCGCCAAGTTCTCCCTTGGAAAATGTGCTTCAAAATTTTCTTGTAGCAGCGCTGGGGTGTTGTGTAAATATGGATGTAGTTATTGGCTATATTAATTCTGAAGCCTGCCGCCAGGAAATACCAGAGGCTATTGGGTATCTTCGTGAAAGTTTGGTCAAACTTGGTATACTTTTAAATCACGCTGTTCTTGATTGTATCCAAATTTCCGGCCTTACCCCTTTCATTCCTTAATCTGGCAGTCCAACTTCCTTCTAAAAATTGCTTTATATTATTGATTTCCTTGAATCGAATGCAACATTTATAATCTTTTTGTTGGTTGAAATATTCAAAATCAAAAATTTTATGTGCACATTTCGTAATCGTTTTGTGGATGGTTATCAACACGCATATTTGGGATACAGTGGAATCTCTCTACAACAACTTTTTCTCTGTAACAACTTTATTTTCAAGCACTTCGTATATGTATAGTGTACATATTAAATGTTCTATATAACAACTTTTTCCTATAGCAACCATTATTGCCCTTCTCCTCAAGGTTGTTATAGCGAAAGTCCACTGTATTAGTTGTCTCATCGTTATTAGCTACTCCATAACAGTTACATGTGTTGTATACACGCCATTTGCTAAGCATTTTCTTTAAAGCGTTAATTATGTGTATTGTATAATTTTATATTATATTGTCCTATCGATGTTATAGGGACCTCTAACATGTGTATTCAATTGTGAAGGGCGGGGGAAAATATAATGGAGTCTCTCTATAATAACATTCAATGGAAGGATGAATAATGTTGTTATTCGTTACAGAGAGATATGGTTCCACAGAGTTCTTCGAGAACAAAAGTTCTTCGACCTATGTACATATAACGAAGTTCGAATTGCCCTTGATGAATTTCATCAGTATCACAGTGTAGTTTCGTATAATTTTTATAAGCAATACCTTTCAAAAGCAGAAGCAGTTGAAACCTCATCAAAAAGTTCTGTTGATCGATGTATACATGTATATCGAAGTGTTGTTTTGAGCGGCGATGGTACAGTGGAGTCTCTATATAGCAACTCTGGTGGGAAATACAAAAAATATTGTTACAGGGAAAAGTTGTTATATAGAACATTAAACATGCACGCTGTATGTACTATACGGACTGAAAAAATAATGTTGTTACAGAGAAATGTTGTTATAAAGAGACTTGTTACGGAGAGACTCCACTGTACTTGGTCAGATTTGATATCAGGCTGGACGTTAGATCACTAACTTGTTGGAATGCTAATAATTCAAGCCTTCAGAATTGATAAGTATTTTTATTCAAAACCTTTACATTTAAAAATTATGGGATTGAAATGCGTGAAAAAAATCCCCTGTTAACATATAGGAGTTAAATAAACATGTAAATGTTTCTGTATAAGTGATCCGGTTTTAAGAGGCCGTGCTGTTAGATGATGCGGCTGTCGCGATTTCCGCCCCGCGCAATTGAAATATGAATATAAAGTAGGTCAGTACTGTTCCTGCCAGCTATTGAAACATTATCATGTAATTACATAGACAATTGTGTTTGCTAAAAATTATTTTGAAACGCATTATGTATTGACTTACAGCTGGAATCATCGCATTGTTAACGTAGAACAAATTTTTGGCCGTCGACTCATACTTCCAGTGAGTGTACCAGGTTGTCCAGGATTTTAGCTCAGGAACGTACGGCTAGACGTAAATTTATTTTCAGAAATATTTATCTATGTACATATATTTTTTTACAGTATCACTATGCTATTTCCTTGGCGTATTTAACCATAATAACAATTTATTTACACACACCTGATTTTCGTCTTCCGGCCGCAGCATGCACAATGCATCTAGAACGGCCTCAGAATTTTCGTCGGTCTACAATTGAAATAAAAAAAAGTGTGGAGCAAAGTACAACATCTGACCATGTCCACCAGGCTCTAGTACAAAATTTGTCCACCTCTATTGTGCGTGTTTACAAAAACCGACCAACTCCAAAAAAATTATCAGCCATGCAAATATTGTGAAAAAGTATTATACAAAAATGCCGAATTTCGTTTTTAGAGTCGGTCAGTGTTCGTATTTAGGTAGAATGATGCTCATAATTTTTATTAGGTCTCGCCTGATATGGTCAGATTCTGTGCTTCACAGTCGATATGGAACACTTGCAGAACTATTGACATGAGTAATCGAAACAGATATGCAACATATCTTACCTTGGATTGCAAATGATCGCCAAATATCCCCAACATGAAAATAATTGATAAGCTAAAACCCAAATCAATTAATCGAAAACCAGTATTATCATTGTAGAAGGCCACTTTAGTCAATGAGTTAACTATATCTGCCACAGCCTGGAATAGCGTGCCAATCAGGAACCATCCTGTGACTGTCCGATATATGTCAAACGCCCTCTTCATTTTGATGAACATTCTCGGGAAATTTTCGTAGCGTATCAGTTCCCACGAAGGCTGGATATTATCCTTTTTATTCCACTCTTGGCAAGGCGGAAATTGCAACTTCTCCGTATGTATAGACCAAACATCGGAGCACGCGCTTGAATTTATCTTCCCAAAGCCAGCAACTAACCAGGCTGAAAGCTCGCTATGAATAGCCAGCAATTGCCTACCAATGAATATTACGAACCAAAAGCCAAAATACTCTGGAACTACGCTAGCTATGTTCATCCAGTACAATGTTATTTGCACCAAATGGTTCACCGGTGGCAACGCACGGTAAATTGACAATCGTTCGACAGTAAAATCGAACGCCTGAACAGAATCGTAATGAGAATAAATGACATTTCCAAAGCAAATTCCGCTGGCGATTACCGCAAGTAAAGTCTCAAATTTTGGGGTTCGTTTCCACCAACGCCGGCGAGTTGCTTGGGAAGATTTGAGCACCCATCGGATAGATGGCTGATGGAAAAAGTGCAATGTCCGAAGCAAATCCAGCTGACTCCGGCCGTGAAATATCGCCGGAAGTCGAACGATCAGGGTTGAAACGACGATGGCAGTGGCGTTCATGTAGTAAATAATTACTTGGGATAATTTTGCCTTTTTTCTATTAGCCCGCAGTGCCACTTCGAGAACGACTGCAAACGGATATAAGGCAGTGAAGAGACTCCACCAAAGAAAAGGGTTGGTTGAAATCGTAAATCTTAAATTCCGTATCTCGGCCCATGGGTTTTGAAATGGAGCAAAACCATATAAAGAAAGTAGAAATAAGAATGTTCGCACAAGGACAGATTTTAGGCTCGATATCATTGAAATGCTGAGATTTTCGAATATCAATTGAATTACCCAACTTTTCTAGATTTTAGCGACAGAACACTCAGACCGACACGCAAAAACTAATTGTACGGGCAATGCGAAGCCTATTGCATGTGGTACTTAATTCGAACAAAATTTATTAGTGCTGTCAAGCACACGCATGAATATTTTGTTGTCATGAGTAGATACCTATGCTACAAATAAATATACAATTTAAGCAATAAATTTGTGCATTTGAAATTTATATACAGCATTAGTCAATTCTCTCTATAACGGTTTAGCAACAAGCAGCCAGAAACACCGCTATAACGAATAACCGGTATAAGGAAAACCGCTATAAAACAATTTTAATGGCGGGAGATTCGAAATTACAGAAAAACCGGTATAGCGTGCGAGGGCGTGGCCTAAAAACCGTTATAGCAAAAAGGATGTTTTGGCGGGGGATTGATAAATTTGAAAAAACCGGTATAGCGAGTGTGGGCGTAGCCTAAAACCGTTATAGCAAAAGATATTTATTGGTCGCGGATTCAGAGCTTCCCCGTTATAACGAAAAAACCGTTATAAAATAACCGTTATAGAGGAAGTTTTTAGCATTTAAATGGCCTCGGGCGGGTTTGTGAACACCGTGATAGTGCGAAAACCGTTGTAACGAGGTCCGTTATAGAGAGAATTGACTGTAGTAATAAATCCGCTTAAGATGCGTTCATTTGAATTTGTGCATCACTTTATACCTCTTTTTGTACGCATTCACGTCTATAAATAATATAATATTGAACGAAACTTGTACTGTGGTGTCGCTGCAAATTTGTAATATACAACTTACAATTAGAAAATTTGGAGGTAATATGTGCTCAACTAAATATTTAATAAGAATGTGCCAGAAGCATGTACATAGTAGTAGTCTTTATTTAAGTGTCAAAGGGAACAATATACAATAGTACTCGTTGTGGCCCTTGACACTGCATAAATTCCATCTGTATGAGTAAATGCCGGAGCCACATTGACGTTGTTTACAAATATATACACTTTTCCAGATACGCACCCGTCCTTCGTCCGCGAAGGAAAAGCTCCCCACGTGTTACTCCAGGACCTGGCAAGACCTACCAAATTTTTACAACATTTCGATTTCCCGGCTGGATATAGAGCCGGGCATGTGGAGGATCAGGGATAAAATAATCCCAATGGTGGAGTCTGTCATTATAGCAGAATTTGCAGCCTAAATATCCGAGACCAATTTTTGGACGTTGCACTGAAAGGACTACCTGCAGTTGAAATTGAAACTTCTCGAGTGTCCTTTTGTAGACCGGGGATTTTTCTTGGAGTCGAGCGTACATACAGAAATGTTCCAAAATGCAGCCTCATATTTCGTTGTCCTTTGGTTGATTAGAAAAAACGTTTGCAAAAAGCAAAAACTCTCACTCCCAATGAATTTTGAAACTTTCAGCATGCTTCTGATGTAACTCACTTGCGTTTAAGACTACCTTGATGAAAATATATTCTCAGATTTGAGATAATGTACCATTTTTTCTGTTCCTGTTTAATTTTAAAATTACGATTACATCCCATGCCGCAATAACATTTTATCGGTCAAACAAGTAATCAGTAATGCTCTGATGCACTCCATGTCGAAATCGTCATTCATTTAATCATTTTTTTTATAACTTCAACAGTGCAGCAAGCACAACGTCGTTTCAGACCTAAAAGTGACTCAGAGCACGTCACACTACTGTCAAGACTAACCATAACGCAAAATTTCCTAGAAGCAAAACTGACAAACAATAAGCGTCAAAAATACGCTAAAGATATTTGCTGTTCCCACCTTGCTGCTGCCTAGCCCAGAAACAATAAAAACAAGATGGGTAAAAATACGTTTTGGCCCAGAAGATTATTGCGGATCCAGTTTGAAAGCTGCGTTTTGATCAGACAACAATTGGTAAAGTTATGGCGGTTTTTCGAGCATGGTTTAAAATTGGGTAATTTTCCTCATTTTTGAACTGCGCGCCAAAAAACACCACAACTTGCCTAATTTTTGTCGGATTAGGATACAACTCCAATCAATAGAACCGAAATAAAATTCTGCACCAACGAATATTTTCATCTGAATTTTTTTGTTTCTGGGCTATTATGCAGCAGCAACGTGGAAAGATTCAGTCAATTTTTTGCCGTGTTTTCTGTATTTTTGTCTCTTATTGTTAGTCAGTTTTGCTTTTAAGGAGTTTTGCTCAAGTGTACAGTGTAGCCTCTATATAACAACTCTAAAGGGAAGGGCGAAAAAAATAGTTACAGGGAAATGTTGTTACATAAAACATTAAATATGTACGTTACCTGTACGAGGGGCTGGAAAAATAATGTTGTTACTGAGAAATGTTGTCGTAAAGAGACTTATTATAGAGAGATTCCACTGTAATTAGTTTTGCCTTTTGTCATTAGTTTTAAATAACCTGCTTTTAAATTTTTTAAATTCTGATTTATTAACTTTTGGTTGTTAAAGGACCATATCCTGAAGGCTTAAATGAAAGTATGTATTACAGCATTTCGTGGAGGGGGATTGGAGGGTAAGTTTTGCAGAAAGTTTAAAAGAAAGTTTTTAGGGTTGACCGCTTTGGTGCTTTTTTTTAATTTAGTGTTTAATTCAAATAGCATTTAAAGATTCTTTTACAACCACAATTGTTGGAACATTGAAAATTACAGAGTTATCGAATGGAAATAAGGGAAGTTAAAAGATGCCAGACAAAGGTGACTTGACCACAGGTTATTCTTGTGGCATAGTAGTGTTCATATGTGCATTTGATTTTGTTATGGCACCCTCGCACCCGATTTTTAGTTGTTTCTGAACACATACGTCGCCTGTATATTGACAAATATCGCTACATTTGAGTGGGCCAAATGGTTGGGGTTTGCACGTTTTACGGAAAGACATACATTGAAAAACCATATAAAAATTTATCACTAACAAATTTCCATCTTGTATCGCACGGGGACATTGTCCCTCTAAAGAAAGATTCTCGTTGGAGCCGATTTGGAATTGAAAATCACGACCCTAACGTACGACCATGTTCAAACGGTCTCTACATTTCTTTCTCTGTTTTCAATAATTTCAAACGATTTCTATTTGCTGTCCACTCCGGGGTTAGACATAAACGTATCAATGTGATCCGGTTTTAAGAGGCCGTGATGTTAGACGATGCGGCGGTCGCGATTTCCGCCCCACGCAATTGAAATATAAATATAAAGTAGGTCAGTACTGTTCCTGCCATCTATTAATATACATAATCATGTTGTAATTGCATGTAGACATTAGTACTTTTCAAAAATAAGTAATTTAAAAGGCATTGTGTACTTACTGCTGGAATCATCGCATTGTTAACGGAGAACAAATTTTTGGCCGTAGACTCATACTTCCAGTGTGTGTACCACATTGCCCAGGATTTTAGCTCAGGAACATACGGCTAAACGTATATTTATTTACAGAAATATTTATGTACGTACATATATTTTTTACAGTCTTTCTATGATATTTCTCCTTGGTAAAGTTAACCATAATGAAAATTTATTTACAGCACACCTGCTTTTCGTCTTGCGGTCGCAGCATGCACAATGCGTCTAGAACGGCCTCAGAATTTTCTTGGATCTACAATTCACAGCAAAAAAATGTGGAGAGTGAAGTGCAAAATCTAAATATATCCAGCCAGCTCTAATACAAAATTTAACCAACCATATTTTGTGTGTATGCGAAAACTGATAAACCCCAAAAAACACTCAGCACCCATGCAAGCATAGTGAAAACAAGCATCATACAAACGTGCCGGATTTCCTATTTTCGGAGTTGGCAAATTTTCGAATTTAGGCAGATTGATGATCGTATTTGGTATATATTAGTGCACGTTGGTCATGATGCCATTTTGTACTTTACCGTTGCCACTTTACCGTTGGTTTTTTAAGGAGATATGTATGCCTTACCTTGGATTGCAAATGGTCGCCAAATATCCCCGACGTGAAAATAATTGACAAGCTAAAACCCAAATCGAATAATCGGAAACCAATATTAGCATTGTAGAAGGCCACATTAGTCACTGAATTAACTATATCTGCTCCAGCCTGGAACAGCGTGCCAATAAGGAACCATCCTGTGACTGTCTGATATATGTCAAACGCCCTCTTCATTTTGATGAACATTCTCGGGAAATTTTCGTAGCGTATCAGTTCCCACGAAGGTTGGATATTATCCTTTTTATTCCACCCTTGGCGAGGTGGAAACTGCAAATTCTCTGTATTTATACACCAAACATCGGAGCCCACGTTTGAATTTATCTTCCCAAAGCCCGAAATTAACCAGACTGACAGCTCGTTGTGAATAGCCAGCAATTGCCTGCCAATGAATATTACGAACCAGAACCCAAAATACAGTGGAACACCGCTCGCCATGTTGATCCAATACCATGTTATTTGTATCAAATGATTCACACGTGGAAACGCACGATAAATGGACAATTGCTCCACAGTATAATTAAACGAGTGAGCAGAAGCGTAGTGAGCATAAATGATATAGCCAACGGAAATTCCGCTGGCGATTACCGCAAGTAAATTCTCAAATTTTGGGATTCGTTTCCACGAACGTCGCCGAGTTGTTTGGAAAGATTTGAGGACCCATCGGATGGATGGCTGATGGAAGAAATACAAAGTTTGAAGCAAGTCCAGTTGTTTCCGACAGTAAAATATGGCCGGAACTCGGAGGATCAGATTGGAAAGGACGATGGAAGTGGCATTCATGTAGAAAACAATTATTTGCGATAATTTTGCCTTTTGCTTCGTGAGATAATCGGCCCGAAGTGCCACTTCGAGAACGACTGTTGGCGGATAGAAGACGGTAAAGAGAGCCCACCAAAAAAAAGGGTTGGGTAAAACCGCAAATTTTAATTTTTGTACCCTTGCCCATGGGTTTTGGAAGGGAGCAAGACCGTACAAAGAGAGAATAAATACTATTGATGGGACAAGGACAGATTTTAGCCTTGATATCATTGAAATATTTTGCTAGGATTTTTGAACATTAGGTGAACTTCCCAGCTTCTCTACATTTTAATAACGATAGAATGTTTCAGAAATAGAATTGTGATGGCGATTCGGAGCCTATTGCATGTGGTACGTAATAAGAACAAAATTTATTACAGCTTACTATTTATTAAGCAATAAATTTCCGCATTTGAATATTTTAAATAGTAAAGCAGCTTACGAAACGGTTACATGGTTTTTATCTACCTGTACCTTTTTACCGAGCACTCATTCACACCCGAATACACTGTGTATAAATCATAAAAATTATAATATGTATAACTTGGAAAATTCGGCGGTGAAACATGCTCAACTAAATATTTCAGATAATTGTGACAGAAGCATAAATCTGTACGCCCGAGCCACATTGACATTGCTCGTAAATATATTAATTTTTCAAGTTCGTAAGCGCCAGTGAGTGCCTGGCCCCCGTAGAAAACGCTACCCACGCGTAACTCGAGGTACTGGCATGGCCTCAAAAATGAATAAGGCCCTACCTGAATTTCCATTTTTAACCCGATTGCACGCTCAATATCAATATTTTAACGTTGAATTGAATGGCCTTGCGCGTCCTGCAGTTCAAAATGAGACTAAAGTGGAGTCCCTCTATAACAAGTCTCTTTATAACAACATTTCTCTGTAACTACATTATTTTTCCAGCCCGCGTACATGTAGGGTGTATATTTAATGTTCTATATAACAACTTTTCCCTGTAACAATATTTTTCGCCCTTCCTGTCACAGTTGTTATGTAGAGACTCCACTGTGCTGGTGCGTCCTTATCTCGAAGTGTTACGGAATTACTCATTTTGTATAACCTCAACAATGAAGCAAGCATTTTATGAAGGCTAACATCATCTAAGTTAAATGAATGTACTTATCACAATATAAAGTGAAGGGGGAAGATAGATTAAGTTTTGTATGGCGTTTTATTGAGAAAATTAGAATAGCATTTAAGGATTTTTCTATTACAAGCATAAATGTGTTGGAACAAATGGAAATCGTACGAGCTATTGTCATGGGAATAGGAAAACTTAGATAGAAAGATAGTGAGGGAAATCCTGCTGATATAGCCAAATGCTGTTATGGCAAGTGTTGTTATAGAAGGAGGAGTTTACACAATAAAGCACTCGCGGGATTCCAGGATGCTGTTGTAATACGAGTGCTTTTACAGAGAGAGCTGCTGTAGTAAACGCCGACTGAATAGGCCTTTATGAAAAATCTCTCACGTATTGGATTTGTATAGAAAACAATTAAAGGGTATTGTTTTTATGAAATGAAAGTGAATACGTTGGCATATACGGAAAAACATTAACACGAAATACGATGTATATGTAAACGGAATGCTTGTGTCAGGTTTGTGTGATGACATTTCTGCCCATGTGTATCAAATTTTAGCACCAGAAAATTATTTGTATGCTTGAATAATTGCTTTTATTTGGGAAACAAATCAGTCTGTGATTTACAGGGTCATAAATGTCTATAAGAAGGAACAGATTTATCGACTGGGAAGACAGAAAGTTGACTAAATACAGTGTTCAGGTAGTGGTGTAGTTTCTATGGAGATAATGGTAATCATTAGGACGTCCTATTGGAACTTAGTCATTCTGCTTTTTCGTACACTTTTGACTTCCATTGTGTTCGCAATTTTTACATGAGTTCAGTGATGGTTGATTCTTTCTGGGCTTGCAGAAGCACTGTGCCTCTAGCTCCACCATGCAATTCGTATTCTCACAAGCTTTTCCCTTTCCATTGCGTTTTACACAGGCAGTTTCGTCGGCATTAGGTTGGCATTTCCCGCAACTCTCGTAGTCATTAGTCCCAGGATTTATGCACCGTTTCTCCGTAACGGGTTCGCACTTTCTGTCGCAGGAGTCTATCCATTGCTCCCCATTCCCAGAGACTGTCGTGGCGGTGTAGATCTAAATCAAAGAAAATAATGACTTATTATTCATGCAACGCACGGCTAATGTGCTGCCCTCTGCACTCTTTCAAGGATTTACTCACCACCAGAAATAAAGCGATGGTTGCGATGGCGACCTTCATTTTTCTGCCTTCTCGGTTTACCAACGGTTGCTAGGATATCTTCGTGGTTACTTTAAATTTGTCTTGAGTGTGATTGGTTTTGCTTTTAAGTGTGTGGCTGCTGATTGTAGCTATGACTGACTGACCACTCTAGGGTTGAACCCCGTTTTTATACGACAAATCCAGGAAAAATAAATGTTTTTCGGATTTACTGTTTTCGTTCCTGTTATGTCTTCTGTTTGCTTTTCCTGGTGCTGCGACTGGCGTGCATTTGTCGACAGCCATTTATGAAATCCTGCAGGAAAAATTCCGAATTAGAAATCCTGTCCCCTATTACAGTTTGTTGATGGTGTGGCTGGAGTAATGCGTTGTTTGTGGTTTGTAGAGATTTGATCCTCCTAAGAATTTTCGGTGCTTTTCCTACTTTACAACATCAGACAATATTAAACAAGATATTTTGAGGAATGTGCACAATCTGGATTCTGAGCATATTTTTGTAAACACTGCAACATAACCAGGAAATCTATGTGCTATGCCTGGAGGAAGAGGGAATGAAAGAGCTCCCAAATACGTATATGGACATACATATACGTAGGAAAGGCAAGGAAAATAATATTCCTGACAAATTTAGAAAATAATATTCCTTTTTTCCGTGAGAGAGTGTCTGGTTCATCTGCCTTTTCCCTCTACGTAATAGTTTTGCTGGATTAAAATGTGAGAGACGATCATCTTCTTATCTGAATCAGACAAATGACGATAATGTTTGATATAGGTATGTTGCATAGGTATGATATGAACACATTAGAGTGACTTGTATTTTATACTAATAGGCAAACGCTGCAATTATTTATCCGGTACTATATTTTATTGTTTATGTACAATAGGATTTATACGCATTTTAATAATTTACATATTTATCACCAGAAAGGCTGAAAGTGTTTGTAAATTGTTTTGTGCAAAACAAGCAGCAGATGTTCCAAGTAGTTGATATACGTACATTTATACATAATGCGCTCGCACCTCCCATTATTTGCTTGTACCTGGATCGTGATAGCATGGAAATACCTTATGTGCATGATGCACATACGACAATTGTTAAAATGCATAGTAATATAGTATTATGATATATATATATATACTCAACCATAAAATTCACAAACAGTGTGTATAAACACAGCTCAACTATAGTGGGTATTACAGTGATACATATTTTTAAACAACAGATTTATTTAAAAGGAACTACAGAAGTCCTGACTCATACAGCATTTCCTTTGTGCGGTCACCATTCAACGAGATTTGAGTGAATATAATCACTCAAAATTTACAAAGCGTATACGCTTTGGAAAAAATTTTGCTTTCACAAATTTACTAGGTCCAGTGGGCAGCTACAGATGACTAGAAGCTTT
>JAQGBT010002844.1:0-22110 GCA_034698585.1 Disparrhopalites patrizii | reverse complement strand
AGAAAAATAAACAAAGAATAAAGACAGAGAAAATAGGAAAGCAGAAAAATAAACAAAGAATAAAGACAGAGAAAATACGAAAGCAGAAAAAAACCGAAGAAACCACCAAAAGCATTGAGAACGACAGAGAGAAAAATGGAATGAGAGAGAAAGAAAAATTAAGTAAAAAACGGAAGAAAGCTAGTAGAAAATCCCGCCAAATATGAAAAAGTGAACCAAAAAAAGGGCCCGGAGAAAAAAAAATTGAAGAGAAGACGAGAGGAGAAAAAAGAGAATTAGCGCCAGACATCATACACGTCCCTGCACTCATTTCCCATTCAAAGTCCACACACACAAGTTTTCCAGCCCAAGTGAGTGTAGCAAATGGCTTTAATCGCAGGCACTCTTTCTCTCCCTTCCTCTCTCTCTCTCTCTTTCTCTCTCTCTCTTTCTCTCTCTCTTTCTCTCTTCCTTCCCATAACATTATAGCTTTTAGGTTTTAACCCACTTTCTCAGCACATTTCATCAGATCCTTAACTTCTTTTCATTCTCCTTCTCCACTTTTTTCCCTCTCTCTCTCTCCTCTCACACAAAGTATTACCACATTTAAGTGGAAGCTTGATAAGTAGTAGCAGTATCTGTAGTGTGTAAAATTGCGTGTAGGAACAAAGTATGAGTTACATGGTTTTAAAACCTCCACACTGCTCATAATAGATTAATGCAAAGTGAGAGAGAGAGAGAGCATGTCAGACACACAAAGTACGGGGAGAAAGAGGAGATCCGAGAGAGAACTCGAGAGAAAGAGAGAGAGAGAGACGAGGAAGAATCATCATCCTTCTCTCCGTCAAAGTCGGGAGGATTTTTTGTGTGTGCCTCTTTTTAGGGAAAAGGAACGGTGACTACATTATGAGTGTGCTGAAACGCTAAGTAGATTATAACAACTCCCCAATGAACATTTGCTCTCCTCGAAAACATTAGACAAAGTCCTTGCACCCACTTGACGTTTACGTGTTCCGCTACAGTCCTATACCCATATTGCTTTCACTGCCTCTTTCCTTTTTAACCTATACGCACATATGTACATATGGTCATAATGCCTTGTATATTGTCCATGCAAAATTTACATCATGCGTAGGATGTGAGGAGAGGGGAGGAAGTGGAGGAAAAAATGATGAGGAAGGTTCCAGACGAAATTCGGGGAGGACCGAAAGGGAAAAATTTCGGGGAGGGAGGACAAAAAGGAAAAAAATGTGAGAGGATCGAGAGGAAAAAATTCGGATAAAAATCCAAATAATTTTGAGGGGAAAACTGAGGGAAAATGGGAGGAACCCCGAGAAACAGTCGTGGGCATCCGTAGAATGGTTTTGGTTAGAGAGGAAATACGAATTCTGATGGAATGCTGAAGAAGATTTGGAAAAATATGAACAAAACAATCCGCAGAATTATGGGAGAAATGCTCGAAAGAAAATTCGGGGAAATGGAGGCAAAATTTAGAGAAAATTTGGGGGAAAATAATGTCAAAATTTAGAGAAAATTTGGGGGAAAATAACGGCAAATTTAGAGAAAATTTGGGGAAAAATAAAAGCAATATTTAGACAAATTTGGGGGGAAATAAAGTCAAAATTTAGACAAAATTTGGGGGAGCAAGTTAAAATTTGAAATACGACAGATAATTAAATTAAAATTCAGAAGAATATTTAGAAGAAATATCAATGGAAAAAGTACAAAAGAAAATTCGAGAAAAATGAGGGAAAATTTGGGAGAAATGCCATAAAATGTAACAAAAAGGAGGCAAAATTCAAATGCAGCGGGAGACTAATTTTAGGAAACCCCAGAGAAAAATATACCACGATACTGAGAAAAAAATTTCTCGGATGCGGACTTTGGCGGGAAAAAAGGGTGGATTCAAACGTAAAGAAAAGCGAAGAAAAGGGGAAACCTGGGAAAATTTGTACACGGCATGCATATGTGTGTATACGCGCGTGTGTATATGCAATAAGCCATATCAAATAGAGGAAAAAGCATTGCAGGAGTCTTTTTTTAGAATAAAATACAGAAAAAATAATATAATACCATGCAAATCCTCTTGTACAGCCCCAAATTCCCAAGAAATCTTTTGCATAGTAAATTTTGCGGGCTCTCTTGTACACTTATGTATGTACATATGTATATGTATTCGTGATCCCAAGGAGCCCGAAATGCGTCTGTCCCCAATTCTGGGGGTGCATTAATATGTACGTCCCATGTACGGAGATACAAGGGTTGATTTATGTATATATGCGCATATGACAGGCCCAAATAGGATGAAGAGGGATGAAGTGAGTAATTATAAAGAATTCTTTTTTTTTCCTTAAAAAAAATGACAGGACAAGAGCGAGAAGGGACTAACCTTGTGCCATTGTTAAGAGGATGAGGATCCATGTGATAAAAACCCACATTTTGTCTGAATTTCCCCGTCCCTCCATTGTTGGATCCAGAGCGGGTTGAAAGCACTGTATTGTCACAATTTCTGGGATTTTCCCCCAAAATAATAAATCTAATTTCACTCCAGAATTCAATCTCCAGAATTTCACTGTCACAAAAAATTCTTTTTTCTACTAATGTTTTATATTTTCACTGTCACAAAACAATTCCTTGTACTTTTGTTCAGAATATTACGATGAATTTAATTTCGAACTAATTTTATTCACCGATTGATGCCCTAAAGAATTCGTAGCCACTTGAGTTGATGCCGCTTTGCACTCCGTCCGTAATTTATCACTAATTTTTTCTAATTAAAGCAATTTCTAAAGTAATTTCTAACGTAATTTTTTAAAGCAATAAATGTCCACTTTTCCTCCAGTTTCTCCCGGGAATTTTTAGGAGGGCCGAATTGAAATAAGAAATGGGGCCCTTTTTTTTCTTCCCGGCTGAAAATAGTCCGGTATTGATTCCCAAAAACAAATAATTGTCTAGCTCCAGTCTAACTGGGTATTCCCAGGAGGAAAGAGAAAAAAAAATGTTGAAAGTGCAATATTTCACCGGGTGATTTTCATGTGACATAAACAGGACCCTTTGCCCGGAAGAGTCGCTTCGTACACACACAAATAGTTTCCTTTTTCTTCCGATGGTCCAATTTCTCCCTTGGAGAGAAAACAATAACAAGAAGAACAACAAAAACAAAATGTAGCCAAAAAAAAAGAAACTTTGTCCTTTTACTCTATTTTTTTTTGGTCTCTAAAAAAAAACTTTTTCCCCGTTTGCCAATTCTGTATGTGGAAACTGGAAAAGAGAGAGAAAAAAGTCAGTGTTTGTTTTTGATCTCGTTCCTGGTGGTCGTCCCTTTCTCACGTACGATGCCCATTAAAAAAATCACTTTTGTTTCTGTTCGGAGCAACTTTTAGTTTTTTTTCTATTTAAATTTTGTTGCTGTTTTTCTGGGTGAGACCAAAAGAATTATGAGTGGAGAATGGAGTCACTTGTCACAGTAATTGACAACGGGCCATTGATAAGACCCACACCTGAAGGGAGCCGTAATAAGTACATTTATTTGTGGGGGTTCACTAATTATTGCGTTACAACCAGTTGCTTATTAATTTTTAGTTGATTCTCTTCAGAAATCATACAAAATATGGGGGAGGGCAATAATCTATATTTTTTTTAGGTATTGCCACTCCATAAACAGTTCCCACTTTATTTTTGCACACCTTTCTCTCTCTCTCTGTGCCAATTGCACCTGATTTGATTTCCAGTTTTGTCACGTCCACCACAATTACACTCGTAAATTCCCTCTCCGTCCTCCTTTCACCCCTTTGCTGCCTCCTCTTCTCCCTTTTGTTTATTTTTGCAAACTCCCCAAACTCCTTCAAATTCCTTTTCACTTAATAATTTCCCCCAAAACCTCCTAAATACACCAGAGGACTTCCAAATTTCCCAGATATTCCTCTTGTGGAATAAAACGCTGAAATTCGGAGGGAAATCACCCGTAATTTTTCCCTCGGAAATCCGTCCGGAAAACTTTCACTTTCCAGTAATTTGCTAGCTTCTTCCACAAATTTCTCCAGGTTTCCCACGTTTCCCACCAAATCCTGGGGAATTTCCAAAATAGCGCTGGAGAAGTTCAAAGTTTGCGCCAATGGAAACTAAAGCGCGCTAAAAACGTTCGTTTTTTCCTTCACCAAATTTTCCACAATTGACACTGTCCCCTTTGAAAAAGGAAAAAAAACACCAATATTTTGTGGGTGGATTTTTGTAATTATTTCTTCAAATTGTGGGTTCAAATTGAGGTGTAAAAAATGCTTAATTGCAGGAGTTAATTTTGGATTTGCAAAAAAAACATTGCCAGGGAAGGCAAAAATACACGGATGACCAACGTGTTGTGTGTGACCGGTCGGAGGAAGACGGCGATGAGCGATGCTCTCACGTCGAGACTCGAACTTGGACTGAGGAGGAAACGTGTTTTGGGCCATACACAGTGCATTTGCAGAGGGAAAGAGAAGGGCGAGAAAGGCTGAGAGAGCGAGAGAGGCAGAGAGAGAGAGCGAGAGAGAGAGAGAGAGAGACAAGCGGTGTATGTGGTGGTGTTCCCCAATGTTCCCGCTGGGGTTTTTCGACTCATTGCAAGACAATCCACACACACGGAGCAGAGTCTCTCTCGATCTCCTCAAGTTCCTCCTTGTCAGGACTTCTCCCAAGTTAAAAGAGGGAATCCTGGACGAAAAGACGAGGAAATACATGGGAAGTTGTGGGCACAAACGGTCTTTTTTCTTCCATTTCTTTCTGAGGCTCCCTCAAGAATTCTTCAGGTTGGTTCCTTCAGCGACTTCCGCGACCCCAGCGCCCGCCAGTGGACAGAGTGCGGGACTAGGAGCATAGATGGCCGTGCAAGAGGACTTCCGCTCCTTCTATTTTACTTTCTCTTTTCCAAATTAATCCAGCATTTTCCTCCCCAAAATATTTGTTTCCTTTTAGTTACAAAATTAGTTGAATTACTTAAACAAAATGAGTTCAAAAATGAGTTAAAAAATTAGCCTCGTCAATTTACTATTTGTCTTTATAGTTTTCTAATTTCAAATATGATTTGATTTTATTTCTGCTATTTTGTGATATTTTTTTGTTTCGGTTTATTTTTCATATTTTTTGGAGACTGAAATTTCTAATTATTACAGGATTAGACGCCATTTAAGGTTTCCATGTTCTTCTTACTGCAACCATGACTATCACTAGTTAATTTGATTCCCTCCTTTTTTATTCTTGTTTTGAAAGTCTCCCATAAGATCACTTTTTTCTCCTAAAAATCTTCAACGGATTGAAGCACTCGTGTTTTATCTTCTACAGTGGAATCTCTCTATAACAAGTCTCTTTATAACAATAATATTTCTGTGTAACAATTTTATTTTTCCAGCCCTTAATACATGTAAAGTTAATTTAATGTTCTATATAACAACCTTTCCCTGTAACAATATTTTTCGCCCTTCCCTCCAGAGTTGTTACATATATAGAGACTCCACTGTAGATGCCAATCATCTATTTATTTTGTGGTTTGACGCCATTTAGATATTTTTGGTTCATAGAAGAATTTATGGTTCATAGATGAAGTATTTAGTTTTCTCGGAAAATCTAATTATACCTAAAGGAATTATACCCAGAGAAAGTGTACTGATGGCAAAGATAAAAAATTCGGACGCAACGATTTATTTGACCATGCCGAATTTTTTTTAATGAATTTCGGGACAGAAATTAGTTTTAACAATGAAATTTCAGCAATAAAAATATTTATAGATAGCTTGTAAGTACCCTGAAATGCTTTTTACGAAATAATGTACGAAAAATTGGTGGAAAAAGGTCTTGTCTCCATCCTGCATGGGTTGTATGCGGGATCAGAAAAGCCTGTATTGATCAGAAAATTATTTGACAATGGCTTTATTCCAGTTGTTTAAGATCACCAAAATACCCACAAATGTTCAGTTCAAGCAAATCTGTAATCTGGAGAAGAACGCTGGAAAAATTTACTGTTTTTATTTAGTAAACTACAGATTGTGTATCATTTCACGATTATTGCAATTACCTTAATTTACATTGTGAATTGACATCTGCATTATTGTTACATTTCCACGTCATCTCGACCATTTTTGTGTGTGTTTATACCGACATTACGTGTTCGAAGATTGTCAGCAGTACTTGCGTCATATATATACTGCATAATAAAATAACTATACAATACAATAACTATACAATATCCCATATCATTTTGACCGCCATTTGAATTTCCATTTATTCCCTTTCATCCCGGGTATAATAAACGGGCAAAAAATTGATACATGAAGAAATAATCCGGTAAAATTTTCGGATCAATCTTTTTTTTTAAATGACGAGAAACGCCCTGGAAGACATCTTGACAAAAGGGCAAATGCGATTTTTGGATAACAATGTCGGGAACATCTCCTTTGTTGCTCAAAAAATCACGGCCGTATGATTACCATTGTAATTACCGCTCTAATGGAGTTCCAATTAACAAAAGAAAATATTGGTACGAAGCACCCTGCAGGGCCCAATAACAAGGCTGCCAATGGTTTTTTTTGTATTTATAGCGCTCAATATTTCTAATCGCACATTGCCCCATCGCCGTCTATAATGCATCAAGTACGCCAGTATTTTATTATATGTACGTAATATGTATTAATATGTACATTATTATATTCGTCAAATTTCTTTGTCCAGAAACGTCTTCCCACAAAAGGCCCCTCCATTAATATTGACCCATCCGTCTCATTCCTGGGCATATTTACATTTATGGAGCCTTTATTACAAGCAATCAGGCCTAATCTCATTTTCCCCTCGACGGAAATAGCTCCCGATAAGAAGGCCCTTTTATTCCTCCACATTCACCCAGACATTCTATAGACGTTTCATTAGGCTCAAATCTCCGTGTTCATCTTGACTATATGGAGAGGCAGGACAGGTAATTAAAAGGGATGGGTGCACACAGTCAAAAAGGGACGAAGGTGTCGTATGCCTGGCGGGAGTTTAAATTGAACCTACCCAGCTTTGCGTATACACTAGCCCATGCCCGGAGATTCTAAAGGACCCTTCAATTCCTTTTGTCCATCCCTTTTTATATGCAAAATACGGGCAATTATGATTTTATTGACTGCCAAGGAGCTTCTACGAAGGAATTCAGGTCCCTAAAGAAATAAAAATAAAATAGAGGATAAATAGATTTCAGTAAAAGAAGACGATTTGTAAATACAAAAAAACAGGCGAGGAAAAACCGTAGAAAAATGTTTTTTGGAGGTTATAAAAGACGTATTATGAGTTTGCACAGTCAATACATAGACAAGTGTACCACATACATATGTATGTACATACGTGTAAATGCATTATAATATACATTACGTATAATACTAGTATGTGTGTATACATATGTATTTCAGCATTATAAGAAGGCCTAGGGGCCTCCTAGGCGGGTTTGGGCCTTCTTTTAGAGCAATGTGTGGACAATGCCTTGAAGAGATACGGCAGGATATGAAAAACTCAACAGTTACAAGGGGATTGAAGTCCATAAATTGACATGTGTTCACCTTTTTTCCCTTTTTTTTTTGATGGAAAATAAGTGTCAATATGTATATAATGTATTTACGAGGGGAAAAAGACGGGGTTTCCGATGACAAGTGGAGAGATGCGGAGAGCATTAAACATGTGGTGGCAAAATGGTCGGGAAAGAGCAAATGTTGGAGAGATGAGATGGAGAGAGATGAAGAGACAGAGAGATGTAAAGAGAGATGAAGAGAGAGAGACAGAGAGACGTAAAGAGAGATGAAGAGAGAGAGAGAGACAGAGAGACGTAAAGAGAGATGAAGAGAGAGAGAGACACAGAGAGACGTAAAGAGAGATGAAGAGAGAGAGACAGAGAGACGTAAAGAGAGATGAAGAGAGAGAGACAGAGAGACGTAAAGAGAGATGAAGAGAGAGAGAGAGACAACGGTCCATGGAGTCTTTGTTGATCTTAGCTAGTGGTCCTTCTCCTGCTGAAAAATAGAGCGTCTTTTCATCTCATCTGCCTTGCCTATCCCCAGCATTTTCCATTGGTTAAAATGCTACAACAGCTTTGTCTCCAAAAAAATATTTTCTTATGTATTTCCATAAAAAATTGGGTTTTACAAGTTCACTGAAACATTTTAGGGAATAACTTCCTTTTGTAAAACGAAAAAAAAAGTGTCACCTTTCCCTGTTTACGACCAATGTTTTCCATTGACAAAATCCTGTTTTTAGGTACAATTTTGGGCTAATGACTGGGCGCAGTTCCTGCGTGTGTCAATGAGCCGATACATACCAATTATTCTGAGAGACTCGTATGTATTTGACGCATAGCATTTGGCAGTGTAGGAACGTGCATACGGAGAGAAGGCACATATGTAGGTATGTACATATGTATGTATGTACGTGCATTATATGTACATGGGCAGGATCGGAAATTTCTTGGATAGATTTGTATGTATGAACTGTTATTTAAGGCATTTTGTAATTCTTAGTCAGAGGCATTCCAGGGAGATAGATATTGGGTCATAATATTTCTGTTCTGAAGACGGCGTCAAGTGAGCAAGGGGAGGAAGGGACATTTCATTGGAGGACGGAGAGATACATTTCAACAGTCCTCTCATTATCTCCACGCTGTACTTGATATATTTTTGTAACTTGAGAAATCCTTTTGAACACACACAGTATCAAAGATGTTTTAGGTGGGGTGAAAAATCACGGGGATGGAGATATGTGAGGGAGGGTCAGATGGAGGAGATAAGGAAGGAGGGAGGAGATGGCTTCGAGGAATAAAACAGTGACACCGTGGAATGCAAAATGGATAAATTATAGTGAGTAATTTCCAGGGAAATATTCGGAGAAAAATTACGAAACTGAGAAGGAAAAGCAGAAAAGTGGAAATTGTGGAAATGCAGATATAAGAAGCAAGAGACGCGAGAGAATGATGATTCAGACATAAATAAAGAGAGCTCAAAAAGAACGAAAGAAAGCAAGGAGTAAGGGAGAGAGAATGGAACGAGAAAAAGTGAGAGTGCGAAGAGAGAGCAACGAGAAAGAAGAGATAATGCAAAGGGAAAGAGAGAGAGAGAGCAACGCGAAGGAAGAGAGCGAGACGAGCAAGGAAGAAAGAGAGGACGACAATAAAGAAGAGAGAGAGTGGCAAGAGAAGGAGGAGAGGTAAGACAATGAAGAGAGAGAGAGAGAGAGAAAAGCAAGTAGAGAAGAGACGCAAAAGCGTGAGACAGAGAGCAACAAGAAGGTTAAGAGTGCAAAGAGAAAGACAAGAGAGACCGACAAGAAAGAAAAGAGTGCAAAGAGAAAGACAAAAAGACAAGAGAGACCAACGAGAAAGAGGAGACAAAACGCTATTGGAAAAACGAGAGAGAGTCCAATTAGAGAGATATAGAGGGCAACAAAAAAGAAAAGAGTGCAAAGAGAAAGAGAAGAGAGAGCAACGAGAAAGAGGAGAGAGAAAGTAGAATGAAAAGAGAGAGAGAGAAGAACTGAAGAGAGATTACAAAGAGGAAGGCGAGAGATGGCACAAAAAGAAAAAAGAGAGCAATGGGAAAAAGGAAAGAGACAATGCAATGAAAAGAGAGAGAAAGAAGAACTAAAGAGAGATTGCAAAGAGATGGAAGAAATAGAGAGAGTGCATAAAAATCCATTTATTAAGAGTGCCGAGAATGAATTAATAGAAAAATGGGAAGGAGAGAGAGAGCAAAGAGATAATTTTAGAAAGCAAGAAGTATCAGCGAGAAAAGAGAGACAGAAAAAGGGAAAGAAGAGCAGGGAACAAAAGGGAATAAAAAAGGTGATAAAAAAGAGACAGCGGGAAAGACAGACTAGAGAGGAAGAGTATACGTAAAAAGTAAACTTGGGAATACGAGAAAACGTTTGGAGAAAAAGGAGCAAGGGAGAGAAATTATGAGAGGAGAAAAATTTGGAAACTAACGAATTCAGAAAAAAGGAGACAACACATAAACATGATTTTAAGAAAATGAAGACAGCAGAAAGGAAATAAACCCCCACTTGAGTGACATTTGACTCCCAAGTCTTTCCTCCTCCCATCCACCCCCCAAAAAAATAAAAACAGACAGAAATGCAGAGAGCATGCGACCATGAGAGGAAGGAAACGGCAGCAGTTATCAGCGGGGAGCTGCTTTCACATTCAAATGACTTTATAATAAAAAATAAATAGAAAAAATACATTTCCCCCTGTTTCTCCATCCAAGAGAGAAGCAAGCGGGACATCAAAAGGTCTCCGTGTGTGTACCATTCCTTGTGATGATTGTCTCTCGTGATAATTCTTTCTGTGTCTCTGTGTGTCATTCCATAAGAGTCACAAGGACATTTCATGTCTTCTTTTTTCTGTGTCAACATTTCCCATTATTTGCCTTTCTCCTGCGTTTTCCTTTCAACAGTAATTTTTACTTTATTTTCCTTATAAAATCTTCATATGTAAACAAACTGAAAAATGCCTTATTTGTCCTTTTTTAATTTTTTGAAATCCGGTTTTTGTAGTTTTTGTATTTGCTCATTTTTCTTAAATCTTTTTAGTTTATCATTTTATACTTTATAGCTTTATAATTACTATTATAAGGGATTAAATGAAAACAGGCTTATTTATAATAATTTTTTATGCTATAGTAATTTTGGACTTATGCCTATTTTTCTTCTTTTTTATTCTTTTCTTCCTTTTTTTCTCCATTTTATTCATATTTTTCTTCTTTTCTTCCTTTTTTTCTCCATTTTATTCATATTTATCTTATTTTTTCTTCCTTTTTTCCTCCATTTTATTCATATTTTTCTCCTTTTTCTTTTTTGCTTAATTTTTAATTATTCTCTTTTCAAATAAATGTCATCTAAATCATTTCATTCTTCCTCTTCTCAATTCTACAAAGTTCCTACATATTTGAATTTTCTTGTAATTAAACATTATTTTATAGATTTAAAAAAACGCTTGAAAAAAATTGTGAAATCCCCATTTTCCAGAAAAATACAATAATTTAATGTAGTTTTTCTTTTCCAAATATATTTCCTCTTGTACATCTAAAATGCATAAAACCGGAGAAATTAAAAAATCAAAATTGTCTTCAATAAATATTATTCTCCAGTAATTTTCTTAAACACACTCTTTACATTTTTTCGGCTTCAAAAAAATACAAACAAAGGCAAAATGCGTAAAAACATTAAAAAAAACTTAGTAATAATGTTGGTGGAACTTAATAACGTTGGTGGAATAAAGAAATTATTCCACCAACGTTTATGCTCTTCCAATAAAACATTTCTTGACAATATTTCCCCTAATTTTTTACTCTCACACAAAAAATAAAAACTTTGAATTTCTAAGCATTTTCCCCAGAAAATCGTTCTCTTTCCTCCATCTTCCCTATTTACACATGATACATCTAGAAATTCCCATAAGCTGACATGTAGAAGGGCCTCATTGGAATGGTCACGGCTTGGAGCTCATTCGAAACGTTGGAATGTCACCGCCTCCACCTTCTAAATTATTGCTTACGTAACTTTTTTCAAAAAAGGCCGCGGTCAACCCTCCTGGAAAAAATGTGGGTTTTACATAAGTTTTGAGTATATGTACAATACATATTATTATATGTACTCATGCCTACGTATAAATATAAATAAATATCAACTCACAAACGTGACGGTAACGGTTCCTCGGCATTTTAGTGAGAGGAAATAGCCAAAGAAAGACCTTAACCAGCCCTATTTCTCCCTTTTCCTGCTGACCTTTGAGTCATCCCTCAAAGCCGGGAAAATGTAATTCCTCCCTTGAAGGGTGAATTTGAGGGTGGACATAGTAAATGCTTATAATGTCCCGTATTTGCCCCGACCCCTGTCCATGTAATACTTGAGCGCGAGCGACGAAGGAATTTAATCTCCATTGTGTCCCTTCTTCCCTTTGGAGTCCCTTCTAATCATCTATTATGATGATGATGATAATGATGAGGATGTTGGCTAGAGAAATGTCATCTTCCATGAAGGCCCTTCATTTGATTACGTGTGCGCCCCATCGTGTTTGATTTCACCATCCTCCTCTTCTCTCACTGTCTCGCTTTTTCTCTCACGGTCCATCTTTCTCTCTCTCTCTCTCTCTTTTCGCTTCGCCCACTCCCGATTTCTCACAGTATTCCTCTGTAAATAGATTCAGCCCGGTCGCATTTACCGCGTCGGTGGATTTTCTATTTGAACTTGTCCCTCTCTCTATCTCTCTCCCTCATTTATTCCTTCTCCTCCTCACCCTTTCGAAATAAAACGGTCAAAAGCACAAGCCAAATGTCGTGGATATGGGGCTGGAGGAGGCGAAGGAGGAGGTGGAGAAAATTCATTAACTCTTATCTCCACACGTCCGCATCTTCCCGGAGGTTGATGAGAATTCTCTCACTTCACCTGGCTTGTATACAGAGTGCCGAATGTAGAAAATGTCCCCCTCCACTTTTTTTCTCCGCGGATTTTATTGTGGATCTAGTCAAATAAATTCTAACGTAATATGGTCAGACTTGATCCATTTTTGGCTATTGTTCACACCGTTTAACTGGTAATTATTTACAGCTTTGATAAATCGTCGTCGCCGACAAAAATGTATATCTTTCTATTTTTCCCTCTTTCTGTCGTTTTGTTTTTCTTACTTTTCGTTTTTTTCTTTCTTCTCATTTTTTCTTTTAGTTTTCATTTCATTTCTTTCACGTTCTGTTTATCTTCCTGTCTCGTTTTGTTGTTCTTAATTTCTCTTTTCGTTGTTCTTCCTTTCTCCACTTGATTTTCTTAGTTTCTCTGTTTGTTTTTAATCTTTCTCTTCCTTTCACCGTTTGTTTTTCTTTCATTTTGTTCCTTTCTATTTTTTTCTTTCTTTCCATTTGTTTTTGTTTTATTCAATTTCTATTTTTGTTTCTACTTTTCATTCTCTTAATTTTTCATCCTCGTGCTGGTTTTCTTTATTTCTCTTACGGCTTTTCTTTCGCTTTCTAGCATTAGTTATTTCTCTATCTTTTTCTTTTTCCGTAGCTTACTTTATTTCAGTTTTTGCTTATCTTGTTTTCTGTTCATTTTCCTTTTCTTTTTTTCTCTGTCTCTTTACCTGTCGGATTTCTTTGTGTTTGTTTTACTTTCTGCTTTCTTTCTTTCTTTTTCTTTTTGTTTTACTTTCCGTTTTCTTTCTTTCTCTTTCTTTTTGTTTTACTTTCCGTTTTCTTTCTTTGTGTTTCATTGTGTTTGACTTTCTTCTTTCTTTCTCTTTCTGTTTGTATTTATTTTTCTTTATTTGTCCATTTTCTTTCTCTCTCTTTGTTTGTATTTATTTTTCTTTATTTTTCTATTTTCTTTCTCTCTCTTTGTTTGTATTTATTTTTCTTTATTTGTCTATTTTCTTTCTCTCTCTTTGTTTGTATTTATTTTTCTTTATTTTTCTACTTTCTCTCTCTCTCTCTTTGCTTGTATTTATTTTCCTTTTTTCTATTTTCTTCATTTCTCTTTGTATTTATTTTTCTTTACTCTTCTATTTTCTTTCTCGATCCGTTTATATTTATTCTTCTTTCTTTCTCTTTTTGGTTATATTTATTTTTCTTTCTTTCTGTTTCTCATTTTGCCTTCCCTTTCTGTTTTATTTCTTTCTCTGTCTTATTTTCCTTTCTTTTCCGACTTTATCTTCTCTTCTTGGTTCTCATTCCATCTCATTTTGTCGTCTTTATGCTTGCTTTCCTCTTAAACGCTTTATCTCGCTTCTCTTCTTTATCCGCTTATTACTTTTTTTACTCCCTCTCTCGTTCTCGTCCTGTTTGAATTTTCTCAAACTGTTTCCGATTCATCCTCACTCCCTTCACCTTGTACAGGAGATTTTTGTTTCTAAATTCTGTTTGTCTTCCTCTTCTTTCCCCCCTGCGTCCGCCTCCACCCTATCATGTCTCACTCTTCGTCCGTTTCCGCCTCTCCAGTTCCCCGTCCCAACGTCGCACTGGCAGCCCTGTAAAGCCTGTGAATTGACACACTTAATTATGTGAGGGTGCAAGAGAGCGTTCAAAATTTGATCATCAAAGGTCCATCTTTCTTCCTCGTGGCTCTCTCTCTATTCCTCCCTTGAAAAAGAAGGGGAGAAAGGAGCTCAAGAAAAAGGGACATATGAATTCCTTCCTTGATTGATGATCCCAATTTTTCCCCCGGTTTTTTTCTTCCATCTCTTTGCCCTGTGACCATAAGACCATGAGTCAGCGTCCAGTAATGAGGACAATGAGAATTGGTAAACAAATTTATCTCATGTCTCTCTCCCTCCTCTACATTTCTAGGCTCTTTGATTCTCCATTTCAGACTTGGACAGAAATGGAGAAATTATGGTATTCTTTTTTTTTTCTAGGGACAAATGTCTACAATTTGATACTGTTGAGCGAGAGAGCAAATATGTGTGGATCAGAGCGTCTTTATGGGGGGAATCACTTTGTAAAAAAAAAGGACGCCGAAATGCGATTACGTTATGACTCCAAAGCGTATTTACTTTCATTTACTCATCCCCCACTGAGCGGGGGCTCATAAAGGATATTTTTCCCTCCGTTTCTTTGACCCTCTTCAATGCCTTTTTAGAGCCATATAAGGACCACATTAGTATTATGATTGTTGGGAGGGATAATAAATGGGGAATTAATAGGACTCAACCCTTTTTTCTTCTTCTTCCTCCCATAAATCATGGAGCAAAAGTCCTTTGGACGGTGTGGATATTTCTGGTCACCCAAAACACATCTCCGGATTATCCACTATGGCTTTTATTGAGTCAGATGGAAGCGATTTAGTTCCATTTGGCCATATAATTGAGACTTTTTTTCTGGGGATAATTCATTTTTTGATTATTCCAGCGACTTTGGTGGTATGAAGATGGATTTTGGGGAAGATTTGGAATTGAGATCATTATGAAGATTAATATGAAGATTAATAAGACGATTCGTATGGATGATTCCGGGAAGAAACTGGGAATAAGAGAGACTTGTGAGGAAATGGAAGAATAATTGACTTTTTCCTTCCCGGAATTGGAGGTGTAATTTGATTTGTCTGGGGACTTCAAAGGTATTTCATGAGGTCGGGGGAAATGAGGTTTTTCGGGTAGAAATTAATCCCGGGACATTTTTGGTACTGTTAACTTTAGCATATGAGATTGGGGTAAATGGAGATAATTATGTACCTATAAGTCTGTTAATGGGGAAATCGGTCATGGTTTTTGACGGGAGAAATTAGGAATGGATAAAAAATGGAATTATGCCATTCACATCATTACATTTATATCAAGTAGGGGAAAAGTACAAAGAATAATAATCTCGTTCATGGAATTCTGAGGGACTCCAAAGTTTTGGTTAAATAATATCCGGGATTTTTTTAGAATAAAAAACGGGCTAATGACAAGGCAATTACTACCAAAGGAAATGTTTGACAAAAATTAATCTGAAATAGCTGGTGATTACTTGTATAGATAGAATGTAATTATGAAAATTATCTATGAAAAGGCAGAAGAAGAACATTAAAGATAAGATGAACATAAGATGAACATTAAAGAACGCCTTCGAAAGACAAATTCTAATTCTAATAATGTTGAAACATGATTTATGATTTTAAAAAATATTCAGCAATTTACAAAATAGGTATCTAAAATAAAATAAAATCATAAAAAAGAAGACCAACGGGAGAAACGTATTTCTAATTTTTTTAAGTAATAATAATTACGATCAACAGTTCAATTTTTATATTAAACAAATATACAATGCACAAAGAAACCGTTGAAGAGGAAAATGATTAAACAATATTTAAGACAAATAAGAAAGTATAAACCAGAAAAATTATGTTTAAATATTAAAGTGAAACAAGATATTCAAAATTATTACAAAATATTAAATTAAAAAAATATTGAAGAGAAAAATTATTAAGAAATCGTAAATTAAAAAAATATTGAAGAGAAAAATTATTAAGAAATCGTAAATTGAAAAAATATTGAAAAGAAAAATTATTAAGAAATCATAAATTAAAAAAATATTGAAGAGAAAAATTATTAAGAAATCTTAAATTGAAAAAATATTGAAAAGAAAAATTATTAAGAAATCTTAAATTAAAAAAAGTATATCGACGAGGTCGACGAGGAATATCATTACAAAATAAAAAAAACGAGACATAAAATATTAAAATCAAGACAAAAAGCAAAAATTTAAGCGCAAAAAAATTCCACAATTATAAACATGGAAAAGCTATCATGCAAACGCCGCAGAAAATATTATCTAGAAAATACTAGTACGTTTTCATAATCTGAAAGCTAAATTATATTAAAAAAAATGAAAGTAATACATTTACCAATGAATATTCACGACTGAGAAAGTTATTTTGACAAATGAACATAAAAAATTCATAAAGAGCAAGATATAATAATGTCATATAAACATTTTAAAAAGAAATACAGATCGTAAAATAATTCAAAAACATTCAGAAGATATTTGCTTGCGTATTTTTGTGACAAAATGACAAATCCGTGTAACTAATCATTTTCGGGAAAATCCCTTTGAACCCATTAATACAGTCAATAACGTTGGGATAAAAGAATCTACGAGACCAGGAAGTCCCCTAAAATACGCACTTTCCCTCCAACAATGAAGGCAGAAAAAATTTGCATAGAAAAAGCTCATAAATTTCGGCAGAATTGTCCAAAGCAATAACGTCGACAAAGACAATAAGACACCAGACAATTCCCAAGAGATTTTTCGTTTCTCTTCCTCGGACTTTCTTAAACTAAGACCTTCGAAAAATGGTGTGAAATTCCATGACACATCGCACATTTAACCCACATGGAAGTTCCTTTACTTTTGAATAGTTCCATGGAACTACAAAGATAAAAAAAGAAAAATATGACATGTGACTTACCCAGGTTAAACGGGAGCTTTAAAAAAAGCCTTTTAACTACTCTGACTCAAGTCTCCTTAATCCCCCGGGGATTTCTTGAGGAGGAAGACACACAACATCTCTCCTGGCTTTATTTCTTTCGGGTAGCAAGCCTTGTGTGTACTTTTTTTTTAAATTGTCACCCATTTATTTCTCACCCTGCCACTTTCCATTAAAGGATTCCCTGGGGCTCGCTAAAGGTGTCCATGTAAATGGAGACAAAAAAAGTACATTCAATGGATGGTCCAGGCGGAAGAAATCCCATAAAGCCTCATTTTTTCCTTCAAACATTTCTTCTCTCCAAAAAACATAAAAATCCTTATATTTCAAGAAATATTTAAAATTTACCACCTTCACTATCCGAAATATTTTGTAGGAAAATGGAAAGCGAAATTGTGAATAAAATCGTACACAGAAATTGAACTGGATGGCATTTGAAATAACAATGTAAAAACCAACGCGACATTCCTGCCGCCAAATTCAAAAGGTAAAACAATTAAATTAATATGATAAACAATTAATATTTTATCCAAAATCTCCCGATGTGAAATATAAAAACCAGCATTTGAAATGAAATAAAAAAATATGGAGTAATATAAAATAAATTTGAAATCACAATGTAAAAAAAGAACCCAAAATTTCGGCCGCTAAATTCAAAAGGGAAAACAATTAAATTAATTAATATGACAAACAATTAATATAAATTTATTCAAAATCTCTCTCCGTGAAATACAAAAACCAGCATTTGAAAGCATTTGAATAAAAAAATTTGGAGTAAAACAAAGAATAAAGTAAATAAAAATATAAATAAATAAAGTAATAAATAAATAAATAAAGTAAAAGAAATAAAGTAAATAAAAGAAAAATCTGGAATAAAATAATAATGAAATAAACATTTGGAAGACAATAAAAATCTGGAATAAAATAAATAAAATCAGAATAAAATAATATTAAGATAGACAAAAAATTAAAATCGGCGATATATTATGTAGAATTTATAGGCTGCTGAATAAAATATGAAACGTATTTACTTTTTATAATTTAATTTAAAAAATTCAAAAATGTAAATAAGGCCAAGGCAAATATTAACAAATTCATAAAACTTTCAGTTGAAACAAAAAAGTGAAATTTTCAGATTCCTTTTTACGAATTGCAAAACGTAGGAAATATAGAACACATTTTTAAATTTCGAGTTTGAACAAGCGAGCAAGCAACAGTGTGAAACTTAGAATCCCGCTATTAAAATAATACCTAAAATAATACGAAACACAATCAAAGAATTCCCGTCATTTTTATATACTTACTTGATTTATTCAATTAAAAGCGCAAAAAAATCTTCATCAATTTCAAAAATTCCGCAATTGAATGCAAAACGCCAAAAATTATTGAAACAAACCCGAAAAAACTTTGTTAATTGAAGAATGGGAGAAAATATTGACAAAATACAATTCCCAGAAAAGAATTTGTAACTTAAAAAATTAAAGCAACTTTAAAAAATATGAAAATTACGCAAAAATTGGAGCAAAATTGCTCTATAATAAGACCAAATAGCCAAATCTGCCTAAAAATGCGTACTTATAAATTCGAGAATTCCCAGCCAATTCCCTATTTAAAAAACATTAAAGAGAAAATCGCAGTAATAATACCCACCAGGTACATATTCCCCCAAAGCCTTTCCCACGCATATAAAGCCGTAAGAAAATAATATGCAAAAAAAAAAGGTTCACGAAATACAAAAGAAAAAAAAATAGAAGAGCTTCGGAATAAGGTCGTTATCCCAAAAATAGCACATATAAATGTACAAGTGAGCCCACTTCCCTGGCATTTATTACCATGGATTTGAATCGGATGCCGATAACCCCGAAGTTCCCCCATGCATTTCCTATGTAAGGCCTTGCCAAAAAAAAAAAAAAGCCGACGACGACGGAGAAGAAAAAAATTGCAACAGTTTCAATATTCCAAGGGAGAGCCTATAGAGAGAAAAAATAATAACAGTCATTTTTACCAAGCCTCTGCCCTAGTCCAAAAGAAATCCGGGGGAATTTACACAGGTTTTTGTCTGACTTTTATCTCTCCTTCACACAAAATATTCTCTATATATTCCCCCAACATTTGTTCATTTTATAGGTAAGGTTACGGATTTTTTTTAAAGGGGGGAAAATAAGAGCCATTGTATTTTTTAGGAGGGAAGAAATCTGTAAAAGGGCAAACTGTGAACGGTGTATGGAATTTGTTTTTCCACTCCACTGGATTTTATACGGGCTCAGAAGGAGAGAAAAAAAAGAAGGGATCGCCTTACATGAATAATATTTCCATGTGCAATGAACGGCACACGAACGAACGGTGAGGGGGAGATATTTTTATTCAATAAAAAAGGGGGATTCCGCCGCCGACAAAAGGGTCGAGAGGAAGAAATCAAAATAGAAAACAGACAGAGAGGGAACATTCAATATCAATGCAAGGGGAAAGAAGTGGCAGGGAAGCCAGGTCAAGAAAGAGACAAAAGAGGGAGACCGAGAGTATTCATGCGAAGACATCAGATGGGATAAGAAATGTGGATCAAGCCCGGAGAAAAATATTGAAACTCCCATAGTTTAGGACCAACAGAGAGACTTGAGTCGAGAATAGCGAGACAATTTACATTTTTCACAGGGAAGAACAAGAGACTTGCAGTAGACTCAATCGCAGTAAAAACATAATAAAACAAGAGGAAAGAACAGGCAAATGACGAGTGCAAGCTGGGCCAGAGAAGCAAAATGTAATGACAAAAATTAAAGGATTAAAAGGCAAAAAGAAAAAAAGAATCAAAAAGGAGAAAGGCGAAAAGAAACAATAAGGAGAAAGGCAAAATGTTCAAAAATAATAATACTTTGACGATGGAATTTGTAAAAATGAAAAAGGATTCTGTATACTATTATACAAATTATTCAGTGAAATTTCTCAATTAATATAAGTAACAAGTAAGAACTAATAATACTTATTACTCCAATTAAAATGCCTGGTTTAATACAAAAACTTATTGAAGGGACGTAAGCCTAGATCAATAAAAGCCTACTACTATGTTAAAAAAAGATTAACACTAAACGTTCAAAAGATTAAACGTTCAAAAAAGAGACTATAAAGTATAAAGGTACTGCAGAAATAAAGAGACAAGCGAAATCAATGAAGAGACGGCAGAATTTAACAAAGCAGAGGAAAGAATAAAGAGACTACAGAAATTTAGAAAACAGGGGAAAGAAGAGAAGAATAAAGAGACAACAGAAATTAAAAACACAGTTGAAAGAATAAATAGACGGCAGAACTAAAAGAAAGGCAAAGAGAGTGCGGGTGCGACAAAGATAAAAATGAACAGAAAAGACAGCAATAAAGAGCCAACGAGCACAAACAAAAATGACAATGCAACAACGGAACATGAAAGAAAGCAAACAAGAACAAAAGTAGAAATATCAGCAATAACAAAACAAGCACAGCAACATTTTTAAAAAAGTTCATGTACAACAAAAGAACCAAGAAAAAATATGAAACTGCAAAGACAAAAGGATAAACTTGCAAAAAAAACTATTGTTAGAACAGATGGTCGGAGAAAGTAAGGATAAAAGATGGTAAAATCACAAATTGGACATGCTAAAAAAGGAGAAAGAGAAAGCAACAAGCGTGACAAAGAGAAAGCAGAAAGCCAAATCAAGAGAAAATCACGAGATACAACTTGAACATAATGATCCTCAGCAAAAAGAGAAATATGTACATAAAGGAAATACAGATCAACAGCGAAAAACTAAACAAGAATTTATCCAATAAAAGGTGGTAAAAATACATTTCAAGAATGATGAATATTCGTAACAAAAGAAAAGTGAAGAGGAACAATTCCAAGCATATATTCCAAACGCATTTTAAAAAGAAACGTCAAAGAAAAATAAATGGACAAAAATCTGAAAAAAGAGGTGGGAAAGAGGAAAACTCGAGAGAAAATGGACGGAAAAAGGAATTGTAAAAAAGTAAAAACTTGAATATAACAACCATATAAAAGCACAGAGAGATATATCAAGAGAAGGTGAAAGTAGGAGAGTGAAAGTGACTCCATAAGCCGAGGTTGGAAGGCCAGTGCGGTGCTGCACTCTCAGATTCAATCTGTTGAGGGCAAGCTGGAACTTCGGGATTTCTTGGGACAATTGAAGAGGACTCTTTTGCTCGGGAGCTCGGATCTGCGCTTCTCCTCAAAGGCTTTCTTCCTCAAAAGCTTTTTTCTCTCTCCTCCATCCAAAGGCAATCTTCCTCACTTTGTCACCAGGAAGTCTCCCCGAAGTGAAAGCCAGGATTTTCCCTTCTCCAAAGACTTTACTTATTTCCATTTTATCATTTCGCCCCATAAATCCCGCCCAGTTTCCTCTTAATTTTCCCCCCAGAAATTCCCTAATTTTCCAGGCATTAATTCTGAATCGAAATCACATAAAACTAGTCGTCAAATACGTCAAGGGCGTAAATTTAAACTTACGTTTAACGTTTAGCACCTTTCAAAATATTAATTGTCTGTTTTATCCTCAAATTCTTCACGTTTATACAGCTTAAAAAAAAGGACAGCAACATTTTAATTGCCTTGAGTTTTATTACCTTTTTGTCTTTCGATTTAAATTTTTCTTTGAGCATCAAAGGCTCCTGTTTCTCCCCTGGAAGCTTTCATTTTATGACTCTTCAAAGGAATGTCTCGGTGATTTCCCAATTTCCATCTGTCTATACGTTCCCCCGGGCATTTATATGGGAATTATGTACGTATTTTAGTCAAGCTCTTTTGTCAACTTCTTTGTCACCCTCTTTGCCTCTCGCCAGGAAGCTGTTAATTTCTGGAGGAATTTCTCATTTTATACCCGACCTTTTTTTTTATTCTCCAAGCCAATCTTAAATTTCCCTTGTACTCCCTCCTTTGGCTCATTTTTTCATCTCTTCTTTCTGGAATAAAAAGAGGGTTCTCCGGCTCTCAATTCATTTAGTCTCATGTCTTATTATTTGGCCTTTTTCTCTCTTTCTCCCCCTCACAAACCCTTCCGCTTCCCCTGTCACCCTCCCGAACATCTCAAAGAATAACATGGGAGACTCTTTTCTCTCTTCATTGGCTTTCAAGTCGTAATATTAGCACTCAATGTCTCCTCTCTCTCTCTCTTTTTCTCTTTCTCTCTCTCTCTCACTCTCTCTCTCTTTCTC
>JAQGBT010002843.1:0-22115 GCA_034698585.1 Disparrhopalites patrizii | reverse complement strand
TATTTCGCCCCCAAAGCCCTTCCTTTTTTTGGGAACACATAGAGACCATATCAAATCAAGTCACATAAATTATGACTGGCCTAACATTTTGCAATCTCATTTCTTCGTCTTCCTTTCTCTATCCCTCTTTTGCTCTCTTTCTAGTTGTATGAGATTGTGACGGTAACTTTTTCCCTTTTCTTCTTCCATAAAAATTCTGTGTGCATAGAAAAAGGAGGAAAATTGAGAGAGAGAGAGAGAGAGAGAGAGAGAGAGAGAGAGAAAGAGCTCACTTAGTTACGGTGGCAAATACACATGCCACTTTCGTTGTCACTATCTCCTGTTACGCACTAACTCTTACACAAATGTCTGAATGACAGGAGTTACACACATATTCCTCTTTTCTCGCTGTCTCTCTCTCCCCCAACCTATTTTCTTTATATACGTACATGAAGACAGAAAATGAACTTCAAAGTCTTGAGTTGATTCACAGGCTAAAAAAGAAAGAAAATTTGCAAACTCTGAAAAGTTTTTGTGTTGGAAGGAGAAGAAACAGGCGTGTGTATGAGGCTTGACAATGTTTTTGTTCCTTGTTACCATTTAAGTTGATGTAAGGTACATGAATAAGATTGAACTTGATAAAACATTCCTGTTTGCACTCCATATATAAGGATGTGTATGCAAATGAAGTTGAGGGAAATTTATGTCCCGACTTTTTCCTTCCTCTCTCGCTTTCTCTCGTTCTCTTTGTTGACACATGTTCGTTTTTTTTCCTCTTCATTTCTCAGCAAATTTTCTCCCCGCAAATTTTTTTCTTGGGTCTTTGGTGGTCAAATAGAAGACATTTGTCGGATTCCTAAAATGTACTGGCATTCCCCGTAATTAAGACTCTGTTGGGATGAAACAGACTACTTTTAGGGGACAAGAAAGAAAGGAAGAAAAATGGGAGGGGAAATTAGAACATCGGTCACATTTTTAATCTCATTTCCCTCCAATTACACGAAATGTAAGAGTATCACCAGTGCCAAGGATATATTTTCCTTCATGTGGGGCAAAATTTTTTATGGAGTGAGTGAGAGAGTGGGAGAGAACGGGAAGGTCTAGACGAAGGCAAAGGAAGGAACATGGAATGAAACAAAAGCTTATTTCTGTAACAATGAGCCTAGTCCTTATATTCCCCAATAAAACAGTCCTGCGCACGGCATTGTCAAGAGAAAAAAGTCAAAGGGAACAAACACAAGTCTCCACAAGACTTTCTGTCAGCCATTACAACAATAAACGGACTCCTACAAAAAAATGGGTAGAAAGCTACCGCCACTATACTTATTTTTTCTCCTTTCGAGACATTTTTTTTTGAAGGAGGAAAAGAGAGAGAGAGACATGACTTGTGAAAAGGAAAAAATGAGGAGGAAGATGAGGAAGCGGAGGAGGGGAAGAATAGGTGGAGAGGATATAAAAAGGCAAAAATCTCCAGTGGTAGAGTGTGCACTTGAGAGGTGGCTTATATAGGAAAAATTACAAAAAAAGGCCTTTCTCCCTCGTACACTTTCTTTTTGGGAGGAGGAGACGGACGAAGGAAGAGAGAGGCAGAGAGAGAAAGAGAGAGCAAAGAGGGTGCATACACCGGAAAAAGACAAATGAAGTAAGGAAGACGGAAAGCCTGGGGTGTCATCATCGTGCACGGAACTTAAATTAAGATTTCCCTCCATGTATTCATCCGTCCGCTCTTCTAGTATGTGTGTATGTACCTGTTGTATCCATATGTATACATATAATTATGCGTGTGTATCCATATACGCCCAAGAAAGAGGACCCAGTAGAGGGTGGGAGAAGAGGGGAGTGGAAAAACAAAACTAATAGTTAACTTTACTTTGTCAGTCATAACTCATCCGCTCATTATTACTTACATAATATTTCCAACTTCCACCACTTACCACTTCCCTTTTACACACTTTCGTGCTCTCCCTGTAAATGATACAATGTCACTCCCACATAAGCTTTTGTTTTTTGTTTCCCACTGAAATCTCTCCAGCTTTCTCTCTCCCTTTCGCTCTCTTTCTCTGTCGTGGTCTTGACTTTCTCCAAAGGTTCATATTATATGTATTTATATCATTTTTCCTTTCTCTCTGGTTTGATGTTTTTATCACCCAATATATATTCGTCTTCCTCGGCGTGTCATTTCACTTTCCTTGCTTTCAAGTGGCTTTAGCTTCTATTATTTCGCTCGTTCCATTTTTTTCACATGGAGCTATCCCTACTTTATCTGTTCCATTGAAATTAAAATGCGAGTGGATTAAATCCCATTCTTTGGCGTTTGATTTCAGATTTCCGGGCTTTCTACATTTTCAAGTCACCCTATGCCTCTTAATCACGCATATTCTGTGTCTTGCCTACAACTTTCTTTTCTTTGGTTTCATGCCTTTCCTCGTCTCATTTTTTTCTTCATAAATTTGTGTGCTTTTCTCCCTTCTTTGTTTTCGCGCTTTCTCTCTCCCGTTTGCCGTTGTTCTATCTTTTGCTGCGTCGCTATATGTAAGTGAAATTGCAAGTAAGAAAAGATAATATGTATTGCTTAATTCAAATATTTTTGATTTTTTTCAAAGATTTTTGACATATTTTCTTTCATGTAAATCTTAGCTGTGTAATGTGCTTCACGGAACACGACTGAAGTGTTAATATACAAAGCATTTTTGATTCCAAGTACGAGTCCAAAGTACCCACTGCTCAATATTTGAAGTAGTGCTTTCGAATTGCCAGCTATAAGAAGAGAGAATATAAAATAAAATAAATGGACAATCCTTTGAATATATCCAGTACGCCAATTTTTGTATCCGCCGTATTATATTTCCTACAGGTATACAAGGAGTGGATGGGAATGTGTGAATAGCGGACAAGTGCTCTATAAGAACCACGTCTTTCTTTCTTTCTTAGAAAGCAGTTGCTCCCCAAATAAATACGGCTGTGACAAAAGTCCCTCTTCCTGGAAGAGCTGTCGTCTCAAGGAGTTATTGAAGGACTTGTACTAGTGGGCTATTCACGATGGGAAGAACCAAAAATGTGAGTGTGTACAGGAAATCACCAAATTCAAATATCTGGGCCTAGTATACTTTGAGAGCCATCATGAACGTTTTTCCCCTCTATTATACCTTCAACACCTCACATTCTTCCTCTCTTGTTCACCTATCTCCCCCTCCAGTTTCTCTACGAGTAGAAAATAAATAAAGAATAGTTTTCAATTTTTACCGTAGCTTCAAACAAATGGGCATCGCCATAGTAAGGCTATCCAAAATCTCAGAAGGACGTTTCCAGAATTTTAAAGTCGAAGATAAGCACGCGTTGTAAGTAGAATGATTGGAAGGGCACTTACAATCAAAGAAGACGTATTGAAGACAAACAATTTAAAACACGGCCTAGATATTAAGATTAATAAAAGAACAACAAGGTAAGTACAAGCGACGGAGGAGACCAGAATAAATGATAAATTATTGAACAAGCAAACCCCAAAAAGAAAGAGCAATAAGAGAAGAACAATAGGGAGAAATGCCAGTCGAATAATCGGGAAAAAGCAAGGGGGGAAATAGGAAAAAAACAACAAAATAGGAAATATTAAATTACTGGAAAATGAAAGAGAGAAAGTAAAATCTTAAAAAAAAACAAGACAGAAGGTCAAGGAAGGGGATAGGACAAAAAATAAAGTGAGAAAGAGGCGAAAGAGAGGGAGAATGAGAAAGATGACAGAGATGTGCAACCAGAATTGACAAGCATTTCTCAAGTGCTCCTTGTGCAGCGTTAGTGTTAAGGGCAATACAAAAGGATAAAAAACGGAGTCTGCATCCTTTTTGCTTTCTTTTCCCTTCTCTGTTTCTCTCCCATTTCTTCCGAACCCATATAAAGTATGTGCCCCGTGACAGAAATATATAAACAACGCGGGATCGTACAGTGGTTTAGGCCCTGCTTTATCTTCCCCCAGCACATGACTGAGTGCGGGAGTCCTTGTATGTATAATTTATTCTTTCTCTCTCTCTCTTTCCTCTCTCTCTCCCGGTACTTTTGTCCCTCATCAGCCATATACTATTTAGACATGGTGAAAGCCTCTCTCAGCCTTTGTCTCTCAACAAGGACGACGGAGAAGTGTACGAGTGGGAGCTCAACGACCCTATAGATTCTTTATTGCTCTGCTGCCAGCCACTATAGTGTGACATTCTCCTGCTACTTTTCTTTCCCCCACCCTCACAAAAATGGAGGAGGATAAGGGAATAAGCGAGAGAAGCGTGATTCTTGATGCATAATTCCTATATTATACCCCTTACCACTTGACACTGCATCCTGATGGATAAAATTAAGTGAGAGAGAAAGAGAGAGAGAGAGGAAACAGAAGACAGAGAGAGACAGAGAGAGAGAGAAGAGAGAGGAGAATTCTAGGCGGGAGTGCGAGAAGGGATCGAATGCTTCAATGCGTACGGACAATGTCGAGATATAGTGAGTCCCCTATTTACTTTTTCACCTGTTTACATCCTCATTCTTTTTCCCTCCACAAGTCCTTTCTCCTTTCAATTTTGATTTAAGAAAATTTCTATCCCCCTCAGCACCTTGAATTAAATGATTTTGAGGAAGAAATGGGATGCTTTACCATAAGGTGTTTAAAATGTCGAAAATCGTGGAGGAAGGGTAAAGAAGTATTATGGAGGAAATATAGGGGAAAAACAAAGTGCAGTGCCTCGTCATTTGGTTTGTTTTACCCCATACATGCCTTCTTCCCTTCCTTTGTAGAAACAGATGTATGAACGTACATATTTTGCGGGAAACAGTTAAAGACCTCAAAATGCAGGGGGTCTTTCCCGTACAACTCATCAAAAGAAAAAGGTTGGAGGTGGCGGTTGAATTAATTGGAATTAATACATTGCACCCCTTCCCCCTACATCCTTCCCCCTTTTTCCCGCGTTCTCACCAAATCCCAGACACATTTCCCCTTCTGCCTAATAATAATAATAATCTAATCACAGAGCTCCAAGCACAACAACAACAAAGACCTTCATGTCTCCCTCCGTTGAGCGCTGACTTTGTCAAGTGTAATGTTTAAAGATGGGGCAGGAGAGAGAGAAAAAAGGGTCCAATTTAATTTTTCTCCCGAGGACAATCTTTTTCGTCTCTCTCACTCGGAATCTTCCTACGTCTGTAGTACTTTGTGGCTGGAGTTTCTCTCCGTATCCCGGCATTTGCCTTCACCAAAATCATTTTGTTACACGAGTACACGTACAAGATGGAAGAAAAACTGGTGTCACCCTCACATCAGCGGGGAAGGAGTCAAATGAAGAAAGTGAAAGCACGTACATACATTATAGGAGCAACACGGGAACAATCTAAGCGGTAGCAGCTTGAAGGCTTGTTTTACTTTCACCGTATTTCCCCTCGCCCATCTCTCTTTTATTCCATTTCTCCGTCTTTCCCTCTCGATTGAACGGATCGTTTTTCGACGGAATTTCCTCCTTTTCCTCTCATTTTCCACACTTATTCTCTCTGACTTTTCCCTATTCAATTTTCTTCCCCACTTTAGTGGTTTCCCTACTCATGCATTTTCTCCTATCCTCAACTTTCAAAGCTTTATTAGTATTTTTGTATTATTCCGATTAGTGTTCCTACCATTTTTGAAGTTTTGACTTCTTTATTGTTGCTCCGATATTCAATCTTGTCCCCCATTCTTCTGTTTATTTTTGGCTGCCTCTTTTTATGCTTTTTCTCTCTATTTTTACTTCTTGTATCTACTTTCTCTGTGTTATATTTTCCCTCTTTTGTTTTTAATCTCTTTAATGCTAGTGTTTCCATTTTCTTTTTCATTTGATATTTTCCTTCGGTACAGTTTCTCTTGACTTTAGTTTAGGTTGGTGCTCTCCTATTTGAAACTTGCACTTTATTTGTCTCACTTTCTCTCTCACCTGATTTGCATCCATGTCCTCACTCTTGTTTTCCTTCCTCTCACCCTTTCATTTTTGTTGATTTCCATCCCGTTGATGATCTTTGCCCGGGATTTCCCTCCGTCTTCTCTAGCTTCCTACATAGACTTGCATCTCACATTTAGCCCTCTTGGCTTTTGGATCCGCGTCACACTACTGTGCAGGTTAAGTCCACCGGCACTCTCTCTCCCGTCTGTCTCCCCCTTCTCTTTCCCTCCCCCATCGCCCAACTTTCAATTTATTTTATGGTAATTCTACTGAGATTTACGCCAAGAATTCATGCATGAAATTCGCATTCCAATAATAATTCTTGGTTTATCCCACCTCCGTATCTCCACAGCTTGAGCGAGGGAGAGACACAGTGGTGGGGAAAGACATAAACGTGATATTTTATGATCATGCACCCCATAGGTATATGTAGACAGCCAGAGAAAAACACGGAAAGACAGGCAGGGTGTAAAGAGGAAGAGCCCGACCTGGGACAAGTGACACAAAGGAAGAAGATGGAGGAGAAAGGATCAGAGGGAAGAGACTTGCTTTCGGGAAGGAGAGAAAAACCAGGGAGAAAAGCGGGATGTGCATCCTCATGGTGCGGTGGGGGGTCATCTAATTTTTTTACTCGTCTCTAGCTCCTCGATGAATCCCACTTTTCTTGTATATCTTGTGGCTCATGAAAACGAAAACTAGATAATATTTCAATCTTCATAAATCCCCCTTCCATCGACATGCAAGGGAGAAGACCACGGAAATAAATACGGGAAGAGAGAGAGAGAGAGAGAGAGAGAGCGAGACGGCAAAGAAGAGAGAGGACCAAGGATGTGGGAGGCTTCGGCGGTTGGAAAATAAATGAAAATATTTTGACGTGCCCTTGAAGGTAATAAATTATTCGGTGTGTGTACCCAGACATGCAAGGAAAAATTTATATGCACGCAGCTGCACATTTGTTTTTGTGGTCCCCCAAGGGTTCAACCACTGGATATTTCCAGGTCAGGAATACATTCCCGGCCACATGTTTCCGAGACTTGAAAGGTCTTGCCAGTTTAATTTTTAATTATTCCATCTAAATTTTGACATTCATCATTTATGATTAACATTATTTTTCAATGGCTTTGTATGGATAATTAACCAAATGTTTCAGTGTTTCCTGCAAAAAGCAAAAACCAACCACTGCTAAATATGACCTTAAAAATATTGTTTGAAATATTCGTGGTTAAACTAGTTTCCAACATGAGAGAGATTATGGTTACGTCAGACTATGAATGAAACAGGGGAAGTTATTTATGTTCGTTGCCTCTCCAATATATATTCTGGCCAATCAAAATAAAAGAGTATTTTCCCCCAACAATTTTTTTTCGCGTGGGAGAAAAATAAGGAGAAGAAAAAAGGATGTGGAAGAATTTATCTCATGTACATGCATCTTGTGTGGTGATCCCGCATTTTTTCTATTTTTCCCTTCTATACTCGTCCTGAAAAAACGATACCCACCGCGTCTCTCTTTCTCCCTCTCATCTGTGGTCTTAAAGGTTACACGCATAAACACGACATTTGAATCTATGCAATAACTATTTCCTCTTATTTTTCCTACCCCCGCATATTTTCCCCCTGCTCTCTCTCTCTCTCTTTGTCTCTCCATAGCGCTGCTATTCTCTGAGTCTATCTTTCTCTCGAAATCCCTCTGTTTCTTTTCCGGTTTGTATGCCGCTCTCTCTCTCTTTCTCTGAAGCGAATTCGTACATGCCGATATCGGAGAAGATGCATGTAGTAGGAGCGAGAGAGACGAAGGAGCCGTAAATCTTTCACTCTCCATATTTTTCCCGTTGGACTCCGCCATTTTTCTCCATTCCTAATATTCTCTTTTCCCCAAACTCTGTTTTTCACACACATATTGTCGTATATATAAGTTCGTATACGGACAGATTATAGGGCTGTGGATGGGTTTAAATACACTTTTCTCCAACTTCCGACACACCAATGATAGTAGTATAGAGACGGAATGGAAATAATCCTCTTCCTGTTGTTTGTTCCTTGTTATTGGACGCGTTTTCATTTTTACTATATCATTATTACAGTTTATTTCAGTATATGAATTTCTCTACAGATTGTTCTATTCAAAATGTTAACAAAAGGGATTACTTAAGTACATATAGAAAAGTGGGAATCCGATTTCGTCTTGCTTCAGGAGTAAATATCGTTTGAGTGATTTTTGCTTACACGACACAATATCTCCTCCATTGGATTTCCTCCTTTTTCTCATTGCCCCTTCCTTCAGCTTATTTCTTTCTCTCATGGATTCCTCCAGCCGTCTGATTTTCATTTTGTTTTCTCCTCTTTTTTTGTCATCTGCATTTTTTTGTGTATCCCCGCAGATTTTTTAAAAATAAATGAGGCTACTCCATTCATCCTTTGCCCTCTTTTCTTTCTTTCTTCCTCCCGCTCCCTCTTATACTTTCCCTTTGAGTCTCCTTGTCTTCATTGTGATGTACGAGAGAAATGATGTCTAAGTTATCATTCCCTCCCAAAATGCTGACAGTTTATAGACTGCTACAGAGCTTCACACGTGCTGGTGGTCTTTGCCATGCAGTGTTTTTTGCTTTTTTCCTATCCGGGAAAAATAGATCAACCCGGAGAAAGCATGCATATGTATGTTAAGAGCCAAGAAAACAAATATCCTTGTTTTCCAGCAATTCTTGATTCTACATGTGAAGGCCCCTGAGTCAAGCCAACCTAAGTCCAAAACGCCCCATTTTCTTATGAGATTTAGCATGGCATAAACTTCCATTTTTAATTTCGACATCTTCGCGTTGAAGATTCATCTCTCTCGTCTCGCTTTACTCTCTTCACGCATCTATCGCTTTCTTCTATCGTTGTTTTCGTCTCCTTCCTGCCAAATTTTTTTCGATCTTCTATCCACCCCATTTATTTTCACATTTCGGTTTCATTTGTCTCTTTCTTGCTTTTTTGTTTTTGTCTCTTTGACCGGAAGAAAGAGACAAAACATAAGCAGAAGAAAAATGCAAGCAAAAGCGAAACACAGATACAAACACACGAGGGAAACAAAGTAACAAAACATAAAAGACAGACATTAACGAGACAGGAGAGAAACTGACAAGAAATTAACGTGACAGAAAAGTAGAATTACAGCGACACATAAATAAAAAGTGTACGGGAGGCACATTAGGTAAAGGGATGCGGTATGTAATACATGCGTATGGGTTGGCCAAAAATTTTAATTTGCAAAGGGGGGACCCTTACCCTCACCCAAAAATCCCATGTTAAACGTCATTTAAATTTTCCCATTTCGAATTTCGGAAAAATTTAAATTGACCTTAAGGTCAAATAACACAAATTGAAATCGAGATCGCTGGTGTGTATATTAACTTTGGTTCATGCTTCCGAATGCAAGTGGTATGGTCAAAATCCGTTGTGACCATGTCGCGAATGTCCTTGAAAGTCCACAGAACCGGATACATAAAAACTGCGATATTTTGCAAACGCATAATGGTGCATGGAATTGCGAACTCTGGTAGAATTGTGGGACTAATGGTAGAAAACGTTTCTCGAAATAAACATTTGGCAATTATGAAAGATTGCATCCGCCACAGCTTTTTGCCCTTCCTGTAAAATTTGCTCGAATGGACTTAGGCTGGTATGACTCTAAGCCCTTCATATGTTTGCTGGTTACTTCCTTCTCATGTTTACCCTGCGTTACAAGGTCCTCTCGTATACTGACAACAACTCCCCCAAGACAAGGAGAAAGGCGCGTAAATAGGATCATGTTTGTTATTTTTGAATTTACATTGTTTTATTACAAAATTTGTAACTTTGAAAGAAATCAAAGCTTGTTATAATGGCTATAATTCCTATTTCAACAGGGACTTCGAGAAAAAATGTGTTTAAAGCCCAGATTTTTATGGAACGGATCGATTCGGCTTATTTATGATGATTATGTAAATTGTGGGGATAACCACAGAAAGCTATGATCCAAATCGCCCCCTTCAAGAAATCCTTACGTTAGCCCATTTCTGAGGTGAATATTAGGGTACAGTAGGATAACGATAACAGGCGAGAGAAAAAAAGGCGAGGGATGAAAAAAATTGGTACAAGAAGACAAGAGGAGTGAAGCTGCGGAAGAGGATGGGGAGGGCAAGAATGAAAGTGGGTGAAAGGAGCGAGAGTGAAGAAAAAAATCACTTGGAATCTAAAAGAGAAAATTCAAGATAGATGTTGTCAGTATTTTTCCAAGTCGCAGTGTCCAACCATCTTTCTCCTGCTAAAAACTATGGAGGAAATGCGGCCACAAATCACTGGGAAGATGGATCACCTCCTATTCACCTCCCCAATAATTCCTTTCCTGTCAGAATATACTCTTGTTCCTTCTATTTCCTTCTTTCCTTCTCTCTCTTTCCAAGCCTTTCCCCGCCTCCTCCCTCTCGTCCTGTCCTCCTTCACCAACCTTTGTATTCTCCGGGTTTTTTCGCCTTTCCTCTCGATTATATTCTCTATTTTTTCACCTCTCTCTCTCTCTCTGTCATTCTCTGTGCTTTTCGTCCTTCTGCTTTCCTTCTCAAGACTCTTCAACATATTTTTCTATCCTACTTTCACTCGAATTTCACCAGGAGATAATTTCTGTGTATCTCCTCCTCAATGAGAGATATGGGAAGCAAGAGGACTTGTGCATAAAAAGGAAGTCCTATACTTACATTCCATGGATCTTTTTTTCCTCCCTGATATTTTTACTGTGGTAGGAAGTGAATGCTTGGAGAATTTTTTTTCAAAAAAGGCGTTATTTATACTATTCTGTCACATCCTTCACATATTCGGGTATGTTTGTGTGTTTTCCATATTTTCATGCACACCGAAAGAGTGAAAAATGCTTTCCTCCTCCATTTTTCCTTTCCCTCAAAAACTTACATGTGCATGTTTGCCTGTCTATCCAATTTTGATGTGAGGAATATACAGATGTGTGCTGAAGGTTCTGAGAAGATGTATGTTTTTGAAGGGTGAGTACACGCATATGTACGTAAATAATATTCAGCTATGAAATATGTAATTTTCACCTTTACAGCCTACAGCTAGAAAAAAATGTGGGTATTATAAACTTTCACCTATTTCTCTCTTGCCGATATCAGTCTTTTCCCATTTTTTTTAGAGTAGCCATAATGTAGAATAAAAAACGGGGGAGAAAATATGAAGAAACAAAAACAAATTATATATTCCCTGTTTATGGAGGGAAAGGCGGCGGAAGTGCATACACAAGCATTCCCAAGGTAGATATTAGGTCTGTGGGAGCATTTTCCTCCCAAAACATAGTTTTTTCGTCTCCATCTCCACATGGAGGGACAGCTTTGTTAAATCCGGAGAAAGAGTACATGTTTTGGGGCGGGGAGAAAGTGGAGAAATATAATAAATGTGGGGAATCTTGGGGCGAAACGAAAGCGGATGGGAAGGAGTGGAAAAAGGAGAGGAGGTGGAAGAGGAGGAGGAGAGAGAATAAAAAGAAGCAGATCTCTTAAAAACAAAGATAGTACAAAGATGAGGAGAAAGCCACCGAGATCGTATACAGCCCACACGTACGGTGATAGGTGTGGTGAAATAGTAATGGGTTTGTATGGTTAAGCAATCGGATGGCACATGGGGGAAATTTATGTGGGGAGCCATAAATTTTACCCCCTTTTTCCATAGACTTACGACGGTTATTATTATTATCCTTTTTTTTTACATGTACACTCTCCTCTTTCAACATCTCCCCTCCTTTTTTCTCCGTACCACCCAACTCCCCAACATTCATAAGCTGTGGCAGCAAGAGATACAGAAGAGGAAAGCACATAATAGGTGCTCCTTTACGCAACAATAATAATAGAGCCTGTATCGGTGAAGAAACACACATAAAGATGCCCATGTATTTTTACTTTCCCCTTCTTACAACCTATCTTCCCTTAAGACCGGGAGAAACATATAAAAGTATTTTTAGTACTGGTAACTAACCCCTCTGGTAAAGTGTTTTCTTTCTATTGATGTTTACTCAAAAGGGGAGAGAAAGTGTGGCAAAGAGTTCAAGAGAAATAAAAGAGAAAGAGAGAAAAAGTGAGTGATGAAAGGAGGACAGACAAAGATAGAACGTAAACGGAAAAATGGAGATAGAAGGCAAGACAAAATAAAAGGGAAGTGTGTAAGGAAGAAGAGAGAGTGAAGAAGAGAAAGCCAGAGACAGCGAGAGAGTGAGAGGAAGTGAGATTTAGGAAGAGAAAGAGATGAAAGATTGAAATAGATTGTAAAACGAGACAAAACGGAGGGAGCCGTTCGAAAAAAAGGAAGAAACAAGCGCTTAAGCTTAGTCTCGAGGAGGAGCGGTAGTGTAGGTGACCAGGGCGAAGTGAAAGTACGACGGAGGGGGAAAAATTCTCGCAAAGACAAGTTACACAATTTATACCTTTTTTTGAAGAAGATTTATTATTGGAGTAAATACATAAGAACAGAGGGGAGACAGAGGGGGGGGGGAGAAAAGGAGGGGAAAGACTGTCTTGATAGTACATATGTCTCTATCATTCCCTTGTTACTTACTGGTCGCACAAATTCTCGCCGCCTGGCCTTTCTCTGTCGTCCATTTTTTTCTATTGCACGTCTCCCTTCACAAACACCACTTACACCTTTGTGTTCACTCATCCTCCAGTTGGGATTTACTAGGAGTTTCATTTCTTCATCTAGACACATGCTACCGGACCATTGAGGAAGTTTGTAGTTGATTGGGAATTCAAATTTCCAAAAAAAAATCAACCTCTTCAAATTCACGTCCTCCGCTTATTCCGATGGCGTACACTTCTTAAAAACAAACAAGACCTACTGAGATGGAGCTGTGTGTGGAAAGCCCACTGGAAATTTTACTAGACAAAAAAAAACGAAGGGAATGCCTGTGTGAGAATATTTGAACGAGAGCGAGAGAATAAAGCGGGGTAAAGGCCTTTCGACACGAACTGGAATGGGAGACGCGGACAATGAAGGATACGACAAAAGAGTGGGTCAGACCTAAGGAAATCTGAAGAAAGGAGGTGGATGTCGAGGTTGAGACAAAGGAGAAAGAGAGAGAGAGAGCGCGAGAGCGAGAGCGAGAGAGAAAAACAAGGAATATAGGGATGTTGAACACGAGAGAGGACAAGGTTGTTCCAAATAATTTGTTAGTATTCCTCCACGGCCCCTCCACTTCCCCGCTTTCTCTTTTTATTTCTCCCGACTTGCACTGGAACAACAAGTCTTATAAATTCACTCCCGTCGTCTCCTGACCGAAAACGCAGTGGGAGGCAACATGGAATTATAATAATGTACAAAACTCGACAACATCACCAGAATATTCTTTCCTTGCTTCACTCTCCCTTCTTTTTCTTCACTTTCCTTGAGTTACGAGTCCACCGTCCTTCCGTTTTCCCTCCTTTCTGGCTTTGTCATCTCTCTCCGTTCTCTCTCTTTTTGTCTTCTTGCTCTCTTTCCTTTTTATTTTTTCCTCTTTGATTTAACTCTCCCTCTTTGACGTTTTGCCTTTGATATCCTGTTCCCGCTTTTGTTTCTCCTTCTTACCAATTTCTACGTCAGTTTTGCTCATTTTTAACTTGTATTTTGCTTTTTATATTTTCTTTCCTTTGGTTCCGTTCTCGATTTTGCTATCTACTTTCCTTTCTCTCTCTTTCTCTCCCCTTTTCACTGCTTCGCTTTGTCTTTGTTTTCCCATGTTTTCTTCCTGTTGTTACTATCCTGTCTTTCTTTGGATTCCTTTCTTTTTGTTTTTACTCTGCCTTCTTGCTGCTTCGACGACTTTTTTGCTGTTTGTTGTCTTATCTCTCTTTATATATCTGACCCTTTCTTTTCCCTCTATTTCTGGCTTTTTCTCTCGTTTTTGCTGTTCGTTCTCCCTCTTTTAGCTGTAAATACTCTCATGGAGTGTGTCTCTCTCCTGTTTCGTTTATATACATCTCTTTTTGATTTCCGTTTGCTATTATTTTTCTCTTCGTCTTGCGTTGCCTTCCTTTTCCTCTTTCTCCACTCTGCGTTCCGTGTGTATTTCCGTGGTCTCGTTTCGTTATTTTCTCGTGCTATTCGCTTTCTTTTCTTTCCCGTTGCACCAGTTTCTCTCCCGGTGAAGTACGTTCTCTAAATTCGTTCTTTAATAACACTGTTCTTGATATATACTTTTTCTCTCACTCAATTTGCTCTCATTTTATTCAATTTTTTTTGCTGTTCCTCTCCTCGAACTGTCTCTCTTCGCTCTCCTCTCACCCGGCATGCTTTTCGTCGCTTTGCCTTCATAATTTCGTCTGCATCTCTCCTCTCTTGCCTCGCCCTTTTTCCACACGTTTCTAACCGTGGGGAAATATAGTATATATATATAAACATATGGGTTATATATGAAATATAACCGTGCGGTCCCTTTTATTTTATATCTTACTCCCATTGTTTCCACTGTCGTTTTTTTAATCCGTAGAGTTTGCCGTGTGTAACAAAAGCATGGATAGTTTTTTATTCCTGCTCCTAAAAGATTTTATTACAAAATTTGATAAAAGTACGACTGTTTATAATAATATTGCTCTCATTCTGACCGGGCCTCCTCCCAGCGCATGCAGTCTTTCATTTCCCTGTCCCTGGGAAAGCCTTGGTATTATCCCTATGATCATCATCATCCGCTTACTTCTTCGCACATCAGCGCACACAAAGCGTCCAATGAAGCAGATATAGAGTGTGGAGATGCAAGCCGTCTCCAGGAGGAAAGGGGTGGATGACATGCAATAAAAAAGCGGGGGGAAAATGCAATGTCAGTTGCATCTTGCACCCTCTCGCAATTTATGACTAAGCTCTTGTCAAATTTAAATGAGGACAAAAAATGCCTGCATCAAGACGAACATGCAATGTCTGCCACAAAACAGGGATTTTCCTTCCTTTTCTCTCCTACCTTACCCATATATTCACCGTAATAAAGTTAAGCTTCAAAATTCTGGTGATGGTGTACAGTTTTTCTGTAGGGGTACAAAAGAAGTAAGGGAGATTTCTCCGCTTTGCATCCCTTTAGCTTCCCCTGAATGCATTTCATTTACAGAGAAAGGAACTGTGTGCAGTGCCGGAGGAAGCAAGTAGCGCCTGAGAAGATCAAAGAACTAGAAAACATAGGAGCCAGAAATTGAGGATGAGACATACGATAATGGAATGGTGACAATGGAATGACGACAATGGAAGCAATATTGAAAGCCAGGACATTTCAATTGTCACAAGTCTGGCGATATTTACATTTTATACCTTTCATCTGCGCGTCTTTTTTTCATTTTGGCAATTAATTTCCACCATCTTGCAACTTTGGCATACCGGAAAGGCTCACACATTACCTAAACGATATATTGTACTCTTATAGTTTTCTTCCAGTTTTCCCCTTCTTCAGTAACACTAGATACATTACTGCTTTACTTTACCGTATGGTGTATAACATTATATTTGTTTACGCGTGTAAAAACGAGTACAATACGCATATTTGTTGCTTAGAACTGTCCTTACGCTTCTAGCAACTAGGATAAATGAGGAAGATATGGTATTTTAAATATCATGGAGAAAACACAGACAAGGAATATTAGACAACGAAAGAAAAGCCCCTTAAGGAGCCCCTAAAAGACGATTTAGGGGCTAGGTCAGAGGGAAGGGAATAGACACGAAATGCTGTGCAAATAAAGAAAGAAAGAGACATAGAGAAGTTAGAGAGGAATAAAGAGACAAGAAGCCAGGGAGAAGGAGAGAAAGAAAGAGAGGAAGCCAGAGGAGAGACAGAACAGAAAGAGAAGAAACCGGAGAGACCGAAAGAATAACAGGAAGCTAGCGAAAGGAGGCCGGAGAGAAACGAAACTAGAGAAATAAAGCAACAGAGAAAGGATGCCAGAGTAAAAAAAAGAAAGGTAATAATTGAGAGACAAAGAACAGACAAAGCAAAGAAAGAGAGATTAAACGAATGTAAAAAAATAAACGGGAAAAGTAGAGAAGAAAGAGAAGATGAAGATTCCGGCTAAAGATCCAGCAGGACAAGGAAAAGGAGAAGTAAAATTCCCTTCAGATCGAATTAGATCTCCCTTGTTTCCTTTTTCTCCTCGAGCCCTTCCTCCACCCAGACTCTTGCTTTTAATGGAAGTTCTTTTTCTACAACGTATATCGAGATATGGGAAAGTGCACTTGTACACATATACATATGTGTGTATCTATAAATAAGTACAAAACCCATTAAGGCCAGATGTGATGGTTTCTCTTTGTTAGCCGGGAGAATTTTTAATTCCAAATGACTCTCTCCTCTACCAAGACAGCCTTGGACGAATGGCGCCTTCATGTTATTTTTCCAAGGCCGTGAAGTGAGTATAACTAACTGGTAGGAACTAGTCCCTTTTAACAAAATCGACCATTGAAAGTCAAGAGGGTAAGAGATAAAGAGAAAGAAAAAAACAGGGAATAAGACGCAGTTGGGACGTAAGAAAAATGGAAGCGACAGAGGTAAGGGAACAGGATGGAAATGGGTAGGAAGTTAAAAGGTCAATTAATTATTAAAAAGAAGTAAAAGCCACCAAAAAATTGAAACTGAGCCCCATCTCAGAAGAGATGGTCCCCGCATTTTTTAAGACCGGCTTTATTCTCCAAGGAAATGCAGCAGATCAGATGTGGAAGGGTAGAAGAAAGAAGAGCATGCAGGCCAAGGAATCATCATAGAAGTATATAGAAGTTTAAATCAAGCCATTAGGAAGGCCGTTCTGATGACGTAGAAGATGGCTCGGAATGATAAGAGAAGGAATGACAAGAACAAAGCTACGGGAAAGACGGAGCACTTCATGGAACAATTTATTAGGCGAAGTAAAAAAAACTATAGATACACATACATACAGGTATTACCTATATAAGTAAATACCTCTACGCCGGTCTACTACTTACCCGAATAAGGGATGGCTAGGAAATAGCGGGGCTGAGCAAGACATGACTGAGAGATGTAAAATAGAAAAATTAGGGTGGAAAGGAGTCCGAAAGAGAAGTGATAGAGAGGAGAGAGAGAGAAAGTGTGTGACAGATAAAAAATATGGAGCCAAAGACAAGGGCGACACCGGGGTAACTATCTATCTTGGAGCGCCAGAGGTGCGATCTTTGCAATTTACACGGAGTACAGACAAAGGCGGAAGCCATCCAAGGCCAGTTTGACATGGATGAGAGGGACGCGAGGAGGAAGGAACGGGCGGAGGGAGACAAAATGGAGGAGTAAAGGGGGCGAAGAGAAAACGAAATCCGCCAATGAAGATTGCCCATTTGTCCCTGACGAGTAACGAAGCGTGCAAAAAAGGCCTAAAGGAATTTTCAATATTTTTCCACGTGAAAAACGTGGAAAAAAAGTGACAGGAAAGCAGATGATCAGCCAACATGATCACTCGCAGCCTTTCTTCTTTTACTCTCTCTACTTGATATTTCTTCTTCTCTTGCATTCTCCGTCTCTTTTTCTTGCTCCTTCTCTCTTTGCCATTACTTCGCTGTCTCTGGTCTCTTACTTTCGCTCGTTTTCCTCTTCCTTCCTCTTTCTCCCTCATTTCACTTTCTCTCTCTCTCTCTCTCTTATTATCTTTCTCTCTCTTTTATTATCTCTCTCTCTTTTATTACCTTTTTTTCTGTGCTGTTAGTTTCTCTCTCATTCTTTTTCATTTTCTCTCTGCTCTTGCTTTCTCTCTTATGATTTCTGGCTTTGCTCTTAATATCTCTATTTCTCTGTGCTTTTACTTTCTCTCATTTCTCCATCGGCTCTTACTTTCTCTCCCTCTGATTTATTTTCTGTTATTATTTTACTTTCTCTCTCGTTTTTTCTTTGTTTTTTTATTTTACTTTCTCTCTCGTTTTTTCTTTGTTTTTTATTTTACTTTCTCTCTCTTACTTTTTTCTCCTGTATCTGACAACAATACGAAAAGGTTGGAGGGCAAGGGAAGGAGAGGTGCAGATAGAAAATATTCCCTAATTCATGAAAATCTATCCCCGTTCGTAGGTACGCCGTCGACGGGAGCGATGGGCTGAGGCTCATTTTTAATGCGGGTGGGGGGCACGGGAAGAAAAAGATACTTTTCCGCTCCTCTCCGTGCCTGTACATATGAAGAAAGACGAAGCAGAGGAGAGCCAAGTGAGGGAGAGACAGTCAAAATTTGCAGACGTTTTTTTCTTATAGGAAAGTATTAGTTTTTGCCTCTTTAACACGTGCGACTCTATGGGGTTACTAGTTATTTGGCAGGGTTGATGGACAAGGGTATCGCTTCTCCATTCTTGCTCTACGTCCCCAGTTCTATTGCTCTCCCAGTCTTTCCTTCCTTTCGTTATCATATACTTTCATTAGCTATGGCTTTCTCTTTTCTGGCCGTTACTTCCCATTTCTTGTCAGTCCTTCCTTTGTGCTTGAACTGCGATTTCTCGTGGGCTTTTGCTTTTTCCCTCAACTTTTTCTCTGCACTCTTGCTTTCTATTTTGCTCTGGCTTATTCTTGCTCTTTCTCGCTCTTACACTTGTGACTTCTCTTTTCACTTTCTGAATCTTTTTTATTGGTTTCTCTTTTTGTTGGGCTCTCTATTGTTCATTCGCGCACTATTTCGCTGATATTTCCCCCCTTGATTTATCTTTTTTTTAAAATTTTTTCTTGGCTACTCGTTATTTTTTATTCCTCCTCTTGTCTTGCAGTTTTTATCTTAATCCCTTTACAATATGGAGCTCTGCCGTCCGCGAAAATATTTGAGACATGCATTTGTCCATGACTTTCTCTTTCCTTTCTTCGTTTTAGTTATTGGGGATGACGCATCTTTGTACTTTCCTCGGACTTCCCAACTTTTTGCTTTCTTTCTCCCCGCTACCTCCTTGAATTACTCCGTTCTTGAATTACTCCAACGACGTTTTGCTTCCTGGTCGTCCCTTTATTTTTTTTTGTTCTTTCCGCTGCGCTAACAATCCCTTTTCACCTCACTAACATTCTCGCCCGCTCGATCTTATCCATACACGCCCAGTGACAATGGATGGACGGAAATGCGAAGACGACGAAGTAAGGAAAAAGTGTCAATTTAGCGTCCAGCGCAAAAATAGGTTTGTAAATGTTCAGGAAAAGAACAAGACTATGGGTCGTTACCCATATACAATTGGAAAGAGCATTGATAGGATATCCTCTAGAGACTGTTCCTTTCTTTAGTCCATGCCTTTCCCCCTCAGTCTGACTCATCTTCCACCTTTATCCTTTCCTCCCTTGTCTCCTTCACTTTCACTTTTTTCCATCCACTCCGACTCCAAGTCACTTCTCAATTGGGTCAATTTTGTCATGAGATATTACGGTCTTATACCGATGTATACGAGGGGATCTTGTCTTCAAGGAAACTTTGGCACTCCATCTTAAAGTTGTGCCTTAAATTCGCATTCCAATTTCAATTTATTTTCCCTCTTTTTCTGCCTCTCTCTCTCTCTCTCTTTCTCGTTCTCTCTCGGAGCTCCTATCACTCCTGTTGCCCCTTGCAAGGACAAGTGTATAGATACAGAGAAAAGGAATGTGAGAGTAAATGGGGAAGTTGAAAGATAAAGAGAAGAAGAAAAGTAAAAGCAGGCGAATCAACAAAGTTTTGTCCATTTCCCCAACTGTCTGTTTAAACTTGGAGGTGAAATAAAATAAACACGGTAATGCCTTAGTACGACATTTGATCTCCGGTTCTTCCATGTCAAAATCCCAGGGAGAAGCACTCGCCTTTTATGACTGCTTGTGTCCCTTCTTGTTGTAAGACTGTAACTACACAATAAAACTCCCAGCTTTTTTCCCCTCTCTTCTCAGCTGGAAACGAAGAGATTGGAGAGTGCTTGGCAAATCATCTTCCCTCTGTGTACCTGTGTACTTTTAATTAGACAGAAACTTTACATTCACGAGAGCTCTCCTTCTCCATCCCAGTCAATGTTTACTCCCGTGTTATTATAATCATGGCAGCGAGGATAAAGTTGCGTGCTTCTCAGGATACTCACTTTCCCTCCACTTAACCCTCCGATGAAATTCGAGTGAGTATACAAAGACAGGAAAAGCAGGAGAGCGAGAAAGAGAAAAAGGCTTGCTATAATCTGCTTCAATTATTGCTAGCATGGGACTTCCCTACTGCTTTTTGTGTTACAGATATCCTGGAATTTGGAAGGAGAGAATGACTAAGACTGAAAGACTGGCGAAAGCAAAAGGTGAGAGAAGGAGACGGATAAAAATCCCTGAAAAAGTAGGAAGTGAAAGCTTAGTAATCATATATGGAGAAAGTCATATAAATATAGAGAAAGCCAGGGCATGAAAGGCGGGGAAAGCTGCCTGGGAATAAGAAAATATATGGCAAAGTTAGGATAGAGAGAGAGAAAGGAAGGAGAAGGACAGAAAAACATAGAGACACTGGATAGGAGAGAAATCATAGAAAAGCAAGTGTTAACAGATGCTCCTCCTTTCACTTGAATGGTGATCACTATCCGGGGAATGTCAGAGGGCAATGTAGCAAAATATACCCCCGAGTAAGATCAAAAATGTCTACGTAGAAAAGAGTTTCTACTAACAGAAGGTGGCAAAAATTCACCTGGAAAACTCCATCCCCAAAACAGGTCTATCACGCGTGGCTGAAAGGGCTACAATCTGACTTAAAATTTAGACTGGAAAAACAAATGGAGACTGAAGTTTTTTAGAAAAAACTATCATTTTTCCACCAGAAATTTTGTTCTTCATTCCGATAACGCCTTGTAAGTGATTAAGAATGGGGATGGAGAAAAAAGTCAGAAGAAGAAAAAAAAAAGAAAAAATGAGTCATTCTAGCCACCATCTCCAGAAATAATTCACAATTACGCGGTTCTCTCTTGGCCCCTCACGACTTTGTGGACAAGTCCCAAAATAATCAGGATGAATGAGCCACTTGCTTCTATTTTCCTTTGTCCGTCCCTCTTCTTACATATGGAGGGAAAAAGAAATGCTTTTCCCACAGTTGTGACTCTTGTTTCTTGCCCTTCCTTTCTTTCCCAGCTCTCTGTATTTTCCCATCCTCTTTCTTCCTCTTTATCCATTTTTTTATCTCTGCCACAGCCCTTCCACCCCATGAAGATCGTACCCTTACACGGTCACATACATGCGTTTAGACCCCGACAAATGTAATTAATGGGGATACCCCCTCCTATAATCAGTAAGTAATTGCTTTGCTTGAGTAACGCTCTTATAGAAATGCATTTCCTCTCCCATTTTTGTCCATACAAACTCCCTCCTCCGTCCTTTTCCACGATATCTCCGCAATCCCTCCAGTTATTACCTTGCACCCCTCCAAATTGTCACATATCCTGCGTATGAAGAAACGATATGGTCCCCTAAACAATATGGAGCAACAATGCCACAAAATAGAAAAAACATATTTCCCATGCAGAATTTTATTGTGGGTATAGGAAAAAATGTCATCCCGATCCGACCAACACTGGCCGAGTAATGACGGTTTTTTCAAAAAAAATAAAACATTTATTATTTGTTCAAAACTAGGAATTTTTGACGAAAGTAATATGTTTTATTATATCATCAAAAATTCCAAATAAAAACAATTTAACTAATTAATGTCTTAAAAATGATGAAAAGCAACTTTTGGGAGCTTTGCAAATGATAGCTTTTCAAAAAATAATTTTAATATTTTTGCCTTAAGAGTATGCCGACCTGATGCGCAATAGTGTTTGTGAGGCTTTTACAGTCACTTGCCAGAATTTATATTTAATGATTTTATTACAACAAAAACCATTCAGAAGTGTTTTGACTTAATTCACTATTACATTTGACGCCAGAAACAAGTTCTGTAAATTTCTTTGTGTCTGTCAAAGCTGAACCGAGTATCAATTTAACTACAAAATGTTTTTCTTAAACTTGGCGTGGAAAATTCGCAATAACTTGGCGAATTCGCGTTTTATTTAATGGGAATATTTTTTATCGAATAACAATAAAATTCTGCTTAGACAACGCGCTTGTCCTATTTTGCAAGGTTGTGAGAACATTGAAAGCTTTGTCCCCCAAGACAATACCAAGCAAGTAATTTTGTGGATTTTGTTTTTGAAAAACCACCATAACTCAACCAATGTTGTTCGGGTCGTAGAGAGAAAAATAGAGAGACGGGAGAGAAAAGTAGAGACGGGAGAGAAAAGTAGAGA
>JAQGBT010002842.1:0-22116 GCA_034698585.1 Disparrhopalites patrizii | reverse complement strand
ACGCATAAATGAGTATGCGTCGCCTATTACTTCCCTTTGAGTTCCCTATCAATCAAAACCGTGTTTTTCACGCATTGATGATAGGGTTCTTGAAGCATTCTTGGTAGACTAGGGCTAACAGTGTGTAATATTAAAATAAAATAATATATTATAGATATATAGCATCTATGGCATAAATATAAGTAATAAATATGTTGTTTCTAGTATCTTACGTAAATACCGAATGCTTTCATTAATGATTTTATTATTAACGTTAAAATTGGAAGGAAGGACGTGGGAATGTTGTTATTAGATGTTGTACTTGGGCACACTGACGATCGACTTATATCTGATAACGTTATATCAGTATGACCCGTTGTGGAAGATAATCCAAATTTTCGCGGGATTTTCCCTTTTTAAGAAATGACAAATGAGCGTATTTGATTTATTAAGAAGTATTTTATCGGCCGTAGATAAAGCCAGAAAAAATCTAAACGCTAGAAGCATTTATTTTCAAGAACTTTTTCCAAAATGTATTTTTCCAATTTTCGAATAAGTGTCTCGATGTCAATTGTGATATAACATGCTGCACAAAAGATATTAAATGTTAAATGTCTGTCTTTATATTTTAGATAAATTTCGGATAAAATCCAGCATATTATTACTAAGTTCGCGGTAAAATGAGCAAAAATGCTTTTTAGATTGTTTAGGAAGGATTCATGAAGCAAATAATAATTTGATGAAAACATTATTCAAATTTGGTGTTAAAAATCTTTATTATTTGTATTTTGTCAAGTGAGTAACAGCCAATTCGTGTCGGAAAAAACTAGAAACACAAATGTACAACAGAATTTAACTACAAATTAGTCAGTTTGTCACGAAATGTAAACAAAAAAATTACATTTGTACATAATATAATCGATTAAAAACAAAATGTTAACAGACATTCAACACAAGTGGTATTTCAAGCGACATAAAAATTAAATACATTATTTTGTACAAAAAAAAACAAATCAACTACATGTATAAGAACGCAATAAATTATACAAATTTTGTATCAACATTGAAATTAAAACGCTTTCTTAATTAAAACCTACATCAATCCTTTGGTATAATTCCTTTTTAACGCACACATAAACACATTTTTAAACCGTTTTTAATACATCTAAAAATTAACTGGAGACCAGTTAACTCTCTTAACTTAATAAAAATTGACTATGACAAAACATTTTTTAAGTAAGTTTAAATTGTAAAAATTCAATAATATAATTAAAGATATTAAAGTTCCTTATTAAACTAAGTTTTTAAGATTACACAGGGCCTTTTCCACAAGTCTGAAAGAAATATTTGTATTTTTTCTAATTACTAGTAAGTGTATTCACTTTTTCTTATACTGACAATGTTTTTTTTTTTTGCAAGAATCTCATTTTTTTTAGATATGTTTATACGAACAAGCAATTATTTTCATGTTACAAAATATTTTATTTTTGAAACAAACTGATGAACAATTTTTTGAGGAAATAAAAGCACAATTTAACAATCAGAATTGTGACCAATTTTTCATTTTAAATCCGTTTTAAACAGAAAATATTGAAACCTGAGCCAATATATGTTGTGCACAAATTGCACTCTATTTAATATTTTTTTAAATCTTTTATGTTAAGTATCTAGCCCTATTTTGACCTATTAATTATATTTTTAAAATCGATGTTTTAGACTTTTAAATTTTGCATTTACTTTAAATATCCATTTTGTTTTAGCTTTTCAACAATCCCCAATTCAAACTACCAATTTTTTAATGTCTTCAGCCATTAAGTTCCAATTTCCTTTTACTTATTTTTACGAGTAATTTTCCCCTCTTCGAGAATTCAATTTTTCATCCAGGTTTTAACCAATTTAATTCCTTATTAATTACCACATCATTCACTAAAAATTTCCTAACCAATACAATTTTTACCTTCATCCCCATCCAATTTTAATACTCGCCATTAAACTACATCACCATCAAAAATTTTGCTATAGCCACACCAAAGCTGTTGAAAGCCCTGTGCGCTACCACACCAAGTACAAACCGAATCATCACGTTTATTTTAATTCCCCTATACAATTTATTCTCATTCACAGTCCTACAATTACCAGTAGTATCAACGTATCCAGAGAAAATCCTTTCCACTAAATTACTATACGAAAATAAAAATAAAAAACCAAAAACGCTCACTGTTCCAAAGTCTCTGACTTTGGGGGAAATCCGAGTAAAAGGTGGAGAAAGGGCTAAAGTCATCGGGTGAAAGAGCACAGACACGTCTACCATAGATGCTACCGAGCTATTTAGAGTGTGCGAGGAGTCAATAGAATCAATTAGACAGAAAGATAGAGAAAGAGAGAAAGAGAAAGTTCAATCTACCGAAAGTCAGAAGATAGTCAGGACAGAACAGAGAGAGAAGAAAGAGGCGCCGAGATCGGAATAGCTTGAAATCGAAAAGAGAGAGAAAGTCCAGAAATTTTTGAAAATGTCATAGAGACCAGCAGAGACATCGAGAGAGAAAGTCATCCAGATGCAAAAGAGACATCCAGAGAGAAAGAGAAAGTCATCCAGATGCAAAAATGACATCCAGAGAGAAAGAGAAAGTCGCAGTGTTAAGACACTGAGAAAGTGCAGACACTCCGTGTCGTGCAGAGAAAGTGCAAGAAAATAGAGAAAGTGCGAAATAGTGCCAAAGAGAAAGTGCGAAGGCAGTGGAACAGATCCCCGAAGAGAAAGTGCTGAAGAGTTCCAAAGAGAGAAAGTGCCATAGAGAGAAAGACTGAGCAAAGATAAGCTCATTTAGCCCACCACCATAAAAGAGTCATAATCACAACTACTCACAATCACAACTATTTAGTACAATTCTACAGAGTGCAAACATTTGCGAAAACCCTTTCACCATAGTCCCCCTCACTTTCCCCTCGGATTCCCCCTTGGGAATCCCCCAGAATGTTTTCCCTCTCCAGAAGGACACTCCAAGAGAAGCATTAGAGAGGACCCGTGATTTGGTTCGCCCTCCACAGTGAATCAAGCTAATGGTTTTATATGATTAGAAAAGACCATCTCAAAATACGAGGAGAAAACCCTTCTCCTTCCATTCATAAACTAGAGGAAGATAGAGAGGATGAAAGACAAAGAGAAAAAGCCTGACAGCCAGAGAGAGAGAGGGAGAAAGCACTTGTGAGAGAAAGATGAGACAAGACCACAAACGAGGAAACAAGTTCCTAATACTAAAGTCCTAGAGACACATATATTTTCTGTATACAGAATTACAAAGAGTACACAAATTCCTTAAAATCCTATTCACATTAACATGCTTCTACGTCCAAAAATTTGAGTGAATAAACACAACCCACACACACACAAACACACTCACAAATCCCTTTCTCTCCAATAATCAAACACTCTCCAGAAGACAAAGGAAAGCTTGAATACATATGTGGAATAATGATGGATATTAAACCTCGAAAAGGAAGGAACACAAAAGTGTACTTGAAGCCGTCTCTCTCCACTCAACTTTCCGTCGTCATCGTCCCAGAAAACACAATTTTCCACATCAACACCCACACAAAAGAGGGAAAGACTCATAAAATCGAAATCAAAGGTCAATTGAAGATTAAACATTCCACGGAACAAAATATATATATATTAAAAAAAACAAAAACAAACAAAAATGGTATAATCCTTTTCAAATGCAGACAACCTCAAATAATGAGCAGCCACACCCTCTCACATACTGATAAAGTTTGAAAAATTATACTACGATAATGGAAAAAAAAAATCTATGTACTATACAAACAGACTCAGACAGATGACTTTGCAGGTTTTGGCAACCTTCCGGGAAAAAAGGCCCAAATCCGCACCCGCTGGCTGCATTTAGAGGAGTTGGAGAATTGCAATTCATATCCTTTCACGTCTCCCTCCCCTTTGTGGGGGAGGATAGACAAATATGAATTCACTTACAACTACGTAGACGTCCTTATTAGCTAAATGTATATATATAGAGAAATATGTGACAAAAATACTAAGAATCTACCAAAAATGTCAAAAGATCACAATAAGAGACAAAGAAGGAAAATAAAAGGACACAAAAAAAGAGCGAATGAGAATGTATTAATAATACCTTAAAATTTACTATACACACAATTAAGACAGTTACCATTTACTATCCACAATTTCCAATGACCTGGCTCAAAGGGGGGACCTTTGTCCATAGTTTTTTGAAAATGGGGCAATTCGTAACATGTCTTCGTCGAACTTGTCTGCTGAAATGTCACCATGGGAGAGTTTGTCCTTGCGATCTTTTGACCGAAGGAGTCACCAGAGCCCACTTGAGTACACTATATCTTACGAGGCTATTCATTATTATTTACCCTCTAAAAATAACCTACCATTAATGTGACTACCTTACTTTTAAATTAATTTGTACCATAACACATTTTCTAAACGGCAGCAGACTATCGCAGAGCATGTACAGAAGAGCGCCTTCAGAGGAGAAGCCTTTTAATATTTTTTATGACATCCTACGGAGATGTGACAGGGACTACAACCCCAAAAGAAAGCTATACCCGTTCTACCCACAAAAAAATTCTACCCGGGAAAAGTACGGCCTATAATAGCAAAAGCAAACTACGTAGCAAATTACGTTTTAGAAATTCCCAATATCCAAAACCCCCAAAAAAGGAAACAATCTCCAGTACATTTTTTTTTTTTTTGAAGACCGCTCTTTTGGTATGGAATGGAATCAGTAAAATCTAACTGTACATTTTTCCAAATCCTTCATCGTTTCAGTCCATGAGGAGCTCCGCAGTCTTAAACCTTTTTTCAAAGCTTTTTTTTTTTTGGAGTCTTCTCGGTGAACTTACTTAATTGTATAAGGTTGCCCTTATTGCTTCTAGTTCCTTAAAAATAATCATACATTCCTTAGAATTAATGTCTAAATTAGGGACTTTAGAATACTTATACGCTATCAGTTCTTATTATTTTACACCTACTATATACAAGTTTGGTTTTGTTGATTTCTTCCGTTCCAGTTTTATTTTTTTTCTCTTGAAAGAGGAAAAATTTTCCTGGTTGCTAACCTATAATTAAGAATATGAGCGACTTGACCGTATTAAGATCATTGTAACTGATAGTAAATATTTAATTAAATATAAACAACTTAACCATTACTATGTACATTCCCTGGCGTCTGCCTCCAATGTGAGAATTGGTGCAGAGGCACAAGGATTTGCGCCACTTTAGTACTTCATCCTGTGTTGGCTGGCATTACTCATGCACAACCAAGACACAACTCCTTACATTAAATTACATTTAAGTTTGGATAAATTGATTTTACAATTTAGAATTTCCTAACATCATTAAGTCCATTCACACACACAAACACCCTATAAGAAGCTACTAGTCACGACACAAGCATCACACGGATCTTTTTATTTTTTTTTATACAAGACAGAAACAGAGCATCTAATAGCAGGAAAGCCCGTGAAAACATATTAGAGCAGAAAAGTACACACATGAGAACAATCCACACACATTTTTATACACAAGAAAAAAAAAAGATTGTTTGTGTTTTTTGTTTATGTACATGAAATCATGCAGAACTATGTTGCCCACGCTGCCTTTGAAGCCCGATTTTTTTTTTCTTTTGGATAAAAAAAAGAAAAAAGAATGAGCTATAGAGACAGGAGGAGTTCTTGCAGATTCTTTTATGACTGCCAACGATGCAAGTAATAGCTAGGAGAAGATTTCAACGTGGAAAATGTCATCGTTTAGGGACCGTATCCGGAGTAGAAATTTCCACCCAAAAAAAAAAAACGTTGGGGATATGGACATTTGTAGACATCAATGTGCAAATTGTATTGTCTGTATATATACATATGTTGACATAATAATGCACATGTGTGCATGTTGCAATACAAGAGCTGTTCTTCCCTTTTTTTGGTGGATTCAGTTTTGCAAATGAAACTAGTCCCTCGTCCCTTTCCTTGATATTATTAGTTCTTTATTTTTGGGGGAAAGTCCCACCACAGGACCCGGTTACTGAACAACTTCTAATCCATATGAAGATCTTCGTATAATTTGTCATTGTCTGTGTAAATGGAGATCCCATAGGAGCAAGCCACTGGCCTTCGAGCCATAGTGGCATTTAACCTACATTTACATACTCTTTGAACATAATCAAATATTCTTTTAGCTTAATTATATACATACATGTAAAACTATAGTCTACGAGAAACATCTACTATAGTGTACATAATTACAATTTAACTGTCGTACAAAGACACACAAAGGAGTACTTACAGACCAGTCATTCCCACACACATGCAAATCTCGCATGCATACTGAATTTTGTAGGAGAACATAAAATAGTTGAGAAACAAATATTTACTTGGAGCTCAAAATGAAGAACTTTGCAGTAGAATCAAATTACATAACAGATACGGAATTTTAAAAAAGCACGGAAACACTTTTTATATAAGAAAAACTGAGATAAATAACTTTAAACAGGTTGGTGGGAATTTTGGACAAATCAAAATAAGGAGTCATATCAGATTTTAAAATTGCAACAATTTTACTACATGCACACGCACGCAAGCATCCAGAAATCACAATCAAACACCTTCCCTTTGCAAGGGAAGGCTAAATTCGTTGTTAGTTGAGTTTCTACCGTGAAAAAACTCCGTGGGAGCTTTTACTTACACTACTAATTTATTTATTGGATTTATATCCATATTTAATCTAAGTTTAAAAAAAAAACAACCATAAAACGGAACATACAATCAGTTTGTGGACCCTGAACACCGAAAATGATAATAAAAAAAGGCGTTAAGCAGCGAGTACAAATTGCGAGGAGTTTGCTGAATTTTGTGTAATAACATTTCTACACTGATAGCGTGGTGAGAATTACTTTAATAAGAAAAATCACATTCATTAGACTTAATGTGGAAAGCAGAAGAAACGTTTTGTGGATGCAAGGAATTAGACACGTTAACGCACCAATAAATAAAAGGTTACATTTTAATGAAAGCTCGGGTAACACTCCGTTTGAATTTTTTATTGATATAAATATAAGTAATAATGAAACTTCAAATTGTATAAAAGTCAAATAATCTGAATTAATCAGCAGCTAGCTCCCCGCGTAAACAAAAACATAAATAATTGCACAACACGAAACGCACACGAAATCGCCGCTAACGCTCAACTATAACTAAACTAGCTACGACACAATATAATTAACCTAAGTGATTTTTATTTACAAAGAACAAAATGCTTCCGTTCAACATCTGCATCGTTTATATCCCACTATTTATGGTAACACATTATCCATCTTTTCGGAAGAAAAGAGTAACGGGTAGAACAATAAATAATAAGGACAAAACGATTACCAGTGATCTGCTTCGCATTTGTTCTATTTTCATGCATGGGTTCACCACCTGTCCGCCCGGTACTACTAACAAGACCATGACTTTCGAAGGTCATTGCTGTAGTGAGTACCAACCTTATACACTATCCCTTACATTAAGTATTCTAAATAATTTTAGTGTACATTTCCATACAATTTAAATCGTATACTCTTTTGAATCGCTGGGGTGTATTTAATACACAATAGTCAGCAAATTGTATTCGATACTTTTAAATGTACACTATAATTATGTATCACATACATTCTCATTCTCCCCGAAAAAATTACTTTCATACTTCTGAGCATAGACACACTTGTTCTCTTAAACATTCCAACGCATGAACCAGATTCCATTTCAAAATGGAACATTCTATTGGAAATCTCCAACAGACATGCTTGTAAAATTCAATTTAGATGTAAATCATATTTAAAAAATGTGTGTGGTGAGGCAGGAAAACTATTAGTCAAAATAAATTTAAAATCCAATTCCATATAGAATTACGAAACTTAAGCAATCATTTATGTGGCTTCCACACAGTAAATATATTTTTGTTTCATTGAAAAGTACGATAAACCAAAGCACTGTGAATTACTTAACATAAAGTTTAAAAGGGGAAGCACTTGACAACGTGTGCATAAAACTTCTTCGGCATGATGCTGCGATAAAAATTTCTGTCATATTTTTTGTTCCAGTATTTTCTTTCTTTTTGAAAAAAATCATGAAATCTACCAGCAATATTTACATATACATAATATGTACGTTCACAAAAACGTTGAGACACAATGAAGACAAAAACTGTACACGTTACGAACTACGAGAGAAAATGTACGAAGTAGTAGAAAGTAAGCCATCTAAGTTAAAAGATGGTTACTATAGAGGGGATGATCCCTGTCCACAGCTGTCATCCGAAGCCGTCGAAAACTTGGATGTTGGGCCACCATGTTGTACTGGGGAGGATTCCCGCCAGTTGTTGCATAATCGTACGAAGTTAAAGGATAAGCTGGAGGAAGCACTGTTTGATCATATGCGGGTGAATTGAGAAAACCTATACAGAAAGGAAAATCATGATTATTATCAATGTTATGCCAACAAAAACTCCAGTGTATGAGTCCGTCTCCCATACGTGTTTAAATTGTTGCTGATATTCTGTATACAAATCGTTTTTACTTACTTGCAATAGAATGTGGTCCAATGCCTGAGTCAAATGAACTGCTCTCAATTGAATTGACCTGGTTATTCCTTGCAGACCCCGAACTGCTTCCATCCCCGTAAGAACTGCCACTGCTTCTAGAACTCGGATAGATACCATTGTTGGTTGGAGCTCCATTATTCATCAAAGTCCCGTTGACTGCGACTCCTGCCCCACCTAATACCATTGCCCCTCCGTTGACTCCTCCCGGATGACCAGTAGTAATAATCTCGTAGGGTCTTGCCGCACTCCCATTGCATAGGGCTGACTCCGTAAGTACGGCCACGAGATGAGGTGGAATCTTCATCGTCATTCCATTCTGATTCGATAAAATCAGCATCGACCCGGGACTATTCGGATCCGCAGTGATGTACTGACGTGTTACAGTTCCTGGTCCCCCACCAGCTCTAGGATTTGTACCTGGGTACTTGTTGCCAGAGTTGGAACAACTGCCATTTCGGCTCCTTCGATCCAAACTCCTTTTAAAAAAAATAATCAACCCCCACATTAAATTTTGCTTGCAAATCATCCACAACATGCGTATATAAATCTCTCTTTCTCCTTGTAGTTGTCTACTTTTCTACCCTCACAAATGTTGACAAGCAGGTCAAGCAGTCCTGTTAAAACCCATAATTCAATCTCCTGGGACATTTTCTGACAGTGGCAAAAAAAAAAAAATGTCCTCCAGAAATGTGACCGTTAACTTTTTTTCACAAGTTAAGTCTAAAAAAAAGGCAGCAACTTGAATCTGTTTTCTACTTTATTATTCTGTTCGCCTACAGGTTTTTTTCATCATTGCACAAAACTGTCATCACCTTCAAGAGGAAAAGGCTGACCGGACACCTTTATCTATTGTTTCATCATAAATGTAAATTCAAATTCACCTATCATATGCGAAGATTCTAATGAAAAGAAAAACAGACGCCTGTCTTCAACAAAGGACTCTCATTTCTGAAGAACAGCCGCCGTATTCTTTTTATATAGATGCAACCCAAAAAAACACTATTTCTAGTTTCTCGTGCCACCTTTACGTATACCCTTGTGACAAGAACATGAAAGTCCGCGCATTCATCATTAAAGAAAAACGAAAGAGGAGATAACATCCTTTGGTCATTAGTTTCGCTTTGATCCTCATCAATAACTCATCCATCCCACACAATCACAGTGTCTTGTGTACAAAAAAAAGGGATGAACACAGTGACAAAGGTAAAAAAAAAAAAAAAGGAACTTGCACGTAAGTACCCTGGACAAAAACGTATCGGATATGAATATGTACTCCCTATACTTTTCCTTCAGAGGACCGAAACAATAAAAAAAAAAAAAACACATCACCGTTAAAAATGACCTCACCGAAAAATAAATCTGATATGAAAGCTAACCATTTTTTCCACATTATATCCAAAAAAGATGATGTATACGAATAGGTGTACAGGTATAGTAAAGAAGAATAATCGTTCTGCCATAACATTGTACATCAAGCTATACATGATGGTATCTTATATCTTCTTTTTCTTTCTCTTCCATAATATGTACTTCATACACCTATGTATGTTTTGTTTATATATGTATAAGTGCATATACGCGTACCTCTGTGATTTAAAGCCTCCCGAACTTGAAGAATTCCTCAAGGGTCTCTTTCGAGTCAACGACGCAGCCCTTGGCTTGCTACTCATGCTGGATCTACCACTGGTGATAGCATTGTGATAACGACTGGGTGGATTGCTCGCATCCGGCTCATGAGTGTGACTAATAGGAACATCAATTACGCTGAGCTCGTCCTCTGCGAACTCATCCTCTGACGGCCCATTATGCCGATCCGAATGATGGTCGGGCAACTCCTCGTAGATTGGCGGAGGATTGAGGAAATATGAGAAGTCCAACTTGGGATTCCCTCCCAATGTCCCATTCATATTCAGACTAGCATGGTGATGATTCACGTCCAACATCTACAACAACACATGAAAAATTCCCATCAGCAAAATGTATACAAAACAGTCATAACTTTCTGCATTCCTTACGCAATCATTACAGAGAAAATTAATTGTGATAATTAATCAGAATGCTTTCAGTTTCAAATAGCTCCCCATGCTTCATTTTTCTTATATATACCAAGGAAGAACCAAAACGAATTTAGTCTCTTTTTTTTTCGGAAGGGCAAAAATACATGGAAAAATAAATGAAAAGGGAAAACCATATAATAATTGAACATACTTCAATAGATGGTGGAGCCATAGGTGGTCTTGGACGAGCATGAGCTAGATCCTCATAGAGAACTCCAGTCCCCGTCCCATTCATCATTGACGGTCCATGATGCGAGTCAAAATCTTTGGTTTGTGTCACACCCTTGCGCTTTTTCCTGTAACAATAATAATAATAAAAATAACAATACTAATAATATCAAGACAAATTACAATTTCGCCCTGTGTATCCCTTCTTCTCTGACAAACGAAAATATATTTCCAAAGTATGCTGACTGACTGACGAAACATGCTGACTGCGGTCCACCACCACCTACATCTGCTACGTGTACATTTTGTACATATAATATTTTGTATACATCTCATTTCCTTTCTTTACATAGCACGACTTCCCAAACTCTACAAATCTGACAAGTGAAGTTGATAATTTCCAATTATCCATGCCATACACCCATTTTTGTTGCATCATCATCTTCCTCCTCGACATCCCTCAATGACAAATGATTATTCCTTCCCTGTTCAATGTATCATTACATCAATTTCGCTTGTAAAAATAATTAAAGAAAATTTAATCTCCCGCTGTACATAATATGTACATACAACTTCAACTCCTTCACGGGAAAAAAACTGACGATATGTACACAAGTACACTGTTGACTTGCTATTTCAACAATGTGCTTACCTCATCAAAAAATAAAAAAATCTATATAAAGAGCGGATGGAGAAGAAAGTGACAATTTTTCCCTCTACGCAAAAAAAAGACCAATCAGCACCGTAATGACGAGGGAGAAAGCACAATCAAATGACATTTTCAACATTCTTATTTCTGCTACAAACAAATTCCAGAAAGGCGATGCTTCATTACGATATAACAATAATTTATAATCAACTCCACGGAATGTCAATCTCTTGTGTTGGAAGATTAATTATACACAGTGAATTGTTGTCCCTATTATCGAGTATATTATTAAGGAAAAGTTACATACCTCCACACGAGCCCAGCAATGACCAGTAGAATCACAGCGGACAGCAAAGTACAACAAACTATCACCGTAATCGACGGAAATGAGCCAATTCTTTTGAACTCTGCGTCCGAAACCTGTGAAGACAAGCAAATATGATATTCCCATGATTACATTGGTACTACGTGCCATTCATTAATTAATCCCTTACTTCAGTAATTTCTTATTCCGTCAAAGTTCATAGTAAAACAAAAACTCTTTTGGTGATATCATGTGCCCAACGGTTGGGCATTTTCGGTGAACATTTTACTGCGTACAGGTGAAACCTCAAAAAAAATCGACGAAAAAAGTTTCCACTCATTTGAAATCATGTTACAAATTGCTACTGCATACCATGGGCAATTTTTTTTAATCTTTTAAAAACTAGAATTTCTTAAGCACTTTAAATTAAATTTCCCTGTCATGTTTTCCCCCCATACATTATCTGGCAGAAAGTGAACAGAAAGAAAACAAAAGAAAAAATTGCATCACATCTTGCTCAACCACATTTATTGACAGCTGCACTGTCAATAATCCCATGGGAGATCAAACAAAACTTAATGCTGCTTTCTTGGATCAAGCCAATAATTCTTGACAGGAAACATGTACACACCAGAGAAATGAAGATCAAGCCAGGCAAAGCAAATTCGCATCATACAAAAAAAAAACTCTGAGAGCATTGTCAATAAGGGAAAAAACAAATACCGGAAAGTCAAAGCCATTCCATTGAAAATTACTGCCTATACAAATATTTGCGTTGAAATAAAAAAAAAACAAAAAAAAAACAAAACACGGTTGTGTACACCCACCATAATAACAATTACAAAGGATTAGCAAAGCAAATAGTTTGGTGCACGCACCTATTAGTCTTGGAATTACTTTATATTTTTTCGCTAAACACCATTAAGAATACATTAGGATTTTTCTTCCTCACATGCATCCATCTACCCATTTGATTCTCTTACTATAGTTTTGCTAACGATATAAAGACAAAAAAAATGCTCTAGCCACAACTACAACTCAAGCTTTTTATTCCAAAGAGAAAAACTACCAGTAAACCTTCTTTTTCGTTTTCTATACCAGCGAAAAATCTGTATAAGTTGAGACAAGTATAAGGCCAATGTCCATTTTACAACTCGAAAAAAAAAAAACTACAGGAAAAAGAACATTTCCCAAACAAAACGAATACAAACTGCCTCACACATCCTCCGCAGATCTCCCATAGGAATATAAATCTCTTCAAAATGGAAAAAAAATTATAAAAAAAAGAATAGAATAATGAATCCTACACAAATATGTACCAAACTCGTACAAGCCCTTTTTACCCTTAAAAGTGTTTAACACAATAGACCTGTAAATCAACCGACATTTCTGTGTACAAACGTGTGCTTCTCTCTTCATGTTTTGTCCAATTGTTTTTATTTTTTTTATTTATTTTTCTCTCCCTCAACTCACATTAAGAAGGGCGGGACAACTCATGTCCATAAGTTCACACGGAAGGTCTGGAGGAACCGGCGGTGGAGGTAAATGAAATAAAGGTGGAGGTCCCCCACAGTCACAGTCATCCTCCATCAAGACCCAAGCTGAAGATGACACCTGTAAATATTACAAAAGGAAACAAAAACACATTTAGTATTCAATCCATACTGTATCTTTTTCATTAAAAAAAAAAAATTACATCCAGTAACAGTTTACAAAAGCACCCTAAATTACACATTTCATCACACAACAACCATGTACGAACCAGAAAAAGTGAGAATTCCTACAAATTTACATCTTTCCTACATATGATATACACTTTGGAAACTGAGATGCACCATTTAATCCACCAATGCACGTACATTTTTTCATACACGCCAACCTTTTCTCCAGTATGATTCTTTCCCAAACACAGAAATCTGATATTTCTCATATGATTTATGTATAAAACCTGCCAAAAAAAAAACGTTCCATCTTTTTTTCATCAAAACAACTGCACGTGTGAAACAAGGAATAACAAACAGACACAAAATGCACTTTTTCGGGGTGTGTTGGCGTACATGTAAACATTCCAAATGGACGAAATTCAACGCCTTTTCTCTTGTTTTGAATAACGTCTAATCCTGTCCAACGTCATAATCTTCTTTCTTAATCCTTTCCCTTACATTGGATGAATTATACTACCCATAATTTTTTCCGAGACATATTTCTATATGAGAAAATACAACTAGGAATATTGTATGGATGTAGGGAAAAAATACCCGGCAATGTAGAAATGATCAAAACCAGCAGGGCAATATGGGCCTAAGAAATTGTCGGATTATCGGATTAGGGACTTTTTTTTTGCAGGAATACTTTAAGTATAGTGAAAATTTTCGTACGTGTCATAATTAAACACGTACATAAATTACACAATATTCCCCTCCTACATCATCCCTCTCAAGATTACGGCAGATGAACCGAATAAAAGAAATCACGAGTTACATAGCCACTATAGCCACCTCTTGAAGCAAAATGGTACACGTCCAACAACTTCCTTTAACAACATTTTTTTCTACCCTTGTGAAAAAAGCCACATTTTCATGTATACATTACAAGTTACTGGCTGTGTACACAACATTTTATTTACGACTTATTAACAATATTAACTTCAAAATCTCTCCTTCTCTGTCCTTTCTCTCTTCTCTCTCTCTCTCTCCCTTTCAAATTCTCTCTCATCATCTCCGTTCCTCTCCCCTCCACGCTTCATTACACAAACTGTTGTCTCAACAGCAAAAAATTCACACTGGGAGAGAAACCCTTTACCAAGAAGACAAGAAGAAGAGATCACAGAAGTTGGTGAAGATGGAAAAACCAGATAAAACATACATTCACAAACTATTCTTCATACACCGTATAATACCGTTGTTGTAAACAAACTACACACAAACTCCGTAAAAAAAAAGCTCGTTTTTTTTTCTTTTTCACAAACTTTCAACTTTTTTTTTCTATCTCTATCTCTCTCCCTTTTTCACCCCTTCATCATATAGTCCTGTTGTGTGTAATAAACTCTCTGTTTGAGAAGACGAAGAAGCAGAAAAAATAATAATAATAATTTTTTTTTCAACACTTGCTCCACCACATTTGACACTCTTTTCAAACCATGTCTTCCCCTCTCCACCTTTTATTTAGCTCCCTTTTTTTTATTATAACATGTGCCCCAACAACATTTTTCTCTTCTGCTTCAACACGTCTCCTTTTGACTACATTTCTCCTTCTCAAAATGTATGGAGAGGACACTACATCATTGTAGCTAGTAGTAGCATCTTCTTCTTCTTTCTTCAGGACAAACAATAACAACACACGAACTTCCTAATAGCAGCAACGGTATGGATGTGAACTTTTTTTTTCACACTTTGATTATTATTATTACCATTAAATTCCCCCTACAACTTATATGTGCTTTACTAGTAGTAGTGGATTTTTTTTTTTTTTTATTATCAACACAATAGCTTACAGGGAATTTCTTGAAACAACCACTCACGTTTGGAAATAATGAAGTCGTTTTATCATTATTTTCTATCCCGTAAAAAAAATATCACACCTCCTCTTTTTAATCTCAAATAACCTCTCATCCTGTAGGAAATGTCTGTTTCTGTGTCAGATTCGTTTTTTACACTATTTTCTGAAAAAGTTCAATCAGTCTATATAATTTCGATTCTCTTCGCATATACAAAAATATTTTAAAGATTCTGCTCAAAGGTATAGTTAATGAATAAAAGTTATCCACAAACATTTTCAACATTGTATGTAGCTTTAACGAATGAGTATAGTTGAAGAACCAAATTGCAATTTAATTTGGTACGAAATTTTAATTACTCTCAATTTTCGCAACCCAAAAATATTTTTAAAAAAATAGAATAATATTTTCATTAGAAATCATAACAATTAGTCAACAAATAGAAAATATCTACTCAAGTTTTCAAAATGATCAAGAACGCTAATAAAAGAAATTAAAGTAACAAATATCCTTTAAATCTATACGGAATTTTAATTTTGATCACTTTTCGCACTCAAAAATATCTTAAAAATGCTGCTCAGCTCAAAGTGTATCAAATAAAGGTTACATGTTAAAACTACATTAAATAAAATAAATAAATTAAATAAATTGTCTTATTTATGCACACTTTTACGGAGTCACAGATAATAAACAATTTACTTTACTCTACATTTTAATCCAAGAAATTAAAGTAAAAAATGTCAATATTTTCCTCCTGGAATATTATTACCACTTTAATTCCGACGACTGAGAAATCCACTTTAGAAGCACTAAAATGCCCGACTTTCACTGAAAGAATGCATTCGTTTCGATGCCTTTACTCCCGTAAAAAAAAAAAAAAAAAAACAAGAAAAATTCCCACCAAATTCCTCCCCAAAAATTTTTATCCCCAAAAAAACACTTGTGCTCCAATACACAGGGAAGAAAACAAAGAGAAAACTCCGGAGAATAAATTAATGTGTTCACCTTCTCAAAACTGAAACGAACCCAGAATCCTTTTACCCGGTACACACACGTTCACTTAAAAGCCTTTTTTTTTTACGACTTTTACACCCTCATAACTCTGTCCACTAGCACAGGGCTTTGGAGACTAACAAGAAATACTCCACGCTCTCTCCTTTTTCTTCTTCCTTTCTCCTCCAAAAATTCTCACACTCTCTCTCTCTCCCCATCATCATTATGATCATCATGTGTTCCATATGAGAGGCAAAAGAGCCTGTCGGCATCCCCAAGAAAGGAAGGGAAAAAAAAAGATATGAGCCAGGCGCTACCTTCCAAAAGCATTCCTTTCCCTCACAAGTCACCATTGTTACACATTCCCTTGGTCTTTTCTTTTCCCCCTTTCTCCCCCTCCCCCTTTTGCCAGTACTTCCATAAACTTTTTTTCTTCTCTCTCCCAATTTCCTCTCTATAGCATACCTACACCAAAAAACACATTTTTCTCCTCTTTCCCTCCTTTCATACATATTTCGGTGAGGACTACTGTAAATGCTGGAGTTTATGGAGAGGGGGAAATGGGAGGAACAGAGAAGGAAATGTAAAAACGGAGTACCGGAGAAGGAATTGCACCCAAAGCATTCCTTCTAAATTCAAGACACATAACTATACGCAAGTATAACTATTAAAAGCACCCGTTTTATTCTCTTATTCAACCTGTACAATGTCCTTCTGTGGCCTTCTTTTGCGGCTCCCTTCCGACACCTCTCTACTTTTGTTCTTCTTTATATTCCTTCTTGTAATACACAAAAATGCGGCCGACTTTGAACCTGCGCTTTTTGATTCGATTGAACTATTATTCTTCCTTCTTTTTTTTTGTGTATTTTGATTTTCGGCTAACTTTTAACTTTTTTTTATTTTTTTGCTATTTCCCGGGTAAGGGAAATGACCATTTGGTCATTTAAAACGTCATTATTTACTCTGGGATACATTCAGTTTCATGGGCTGTTAAAAACGAATTTAGGACAGGAAATTATATCAATAAAGGGCGGAGGACATTCCAAGGAATTCCATATTCTTTTCAGCCAGTTAACACGCCGAAAGGAATTCTCTTTTTTTTGTGTTCATTTCAAGGCTGATCTAATTCCTTCACGTAAACTAATATTAACGCGGAGGAGAAAGTGAAACTCATTAAATGTAGTTAAGGACAAGCGTAATTTAAGTCGGCATAACAAGGTCTTCTCCGAAGATTATAAATCCTTAAAAGATCATGTTGAAATTAATACAGAAAAAATTAATGTCGTAGTCTTGGTATTGATTTCTCTCCCTAATAATCATTTTTGCATCGAACCACGGCAAACATGAGTAACTAATAATCATTTGCATGTTCATACTGTCAAAAAAAAAAAAAAAATCAAAACCATACCATCAGCATTTCTCTTGGAGATAAAACAAACATGTATGGGATCTGACACATAATCCATACGAAATTCTTTTCCCCCTTAATTTATGCAACATGTTCAACACAATCTCCAAAGGCTATTCAGTTACCCCCCCAAAAAAAATGAAACGTTACCTTCGTTTACACAGACTTGCCAACAAAGAGACAAAATATAATCATATCAACAAAACACGACTCCCATAGGCCCTTTTGGCTCCTTTACTTTCCCAAAGCAAATCTTTTCCCACTGTATAAACATCTCTTTATACATTGTATATTAGTAAACTAAGAAGAAAAATTTGTACACAAGCAAATTTGCTTTCCTTATTACCCTTTCGTTTTTACGATGCCTGTCAAAAAACCAAGCAAACACTTTTTTTTATGTAATGGATAGTAAAATTGCTGATAATTCCCGTTATACAAAGACAAAAAAAAAATAAAGAAACAAAAATCTCCCTCCGTGAAATTTATTGAACAATGTTTGAGCAACAGACATTAAAAAGGGGGAAAAATATGTAATAATAATTTCTTCGCCAGCAAGTTATGTTAATTAGTAGAAACAATAATCATATTTTCTCATTAGGTGTGTGAGTTATCGTTTTTATTGTTTTATGGCCTAATCTCCTGCGTGCGTGGACGGAATTAATAGGAAAACCCCTCAAAATACCAAAAATTGCAACCCAAATATTTTGCAGGTTACCTTTCTCTTTAATCCGTGCTTTTACAGTGAAAAAATAATATAAAATATGTTGATCCAAAATACACCCCGTCAATTTCGAGCTATTCAGATGACTATCGACGATAAACGTAAAACGACATGGCCGTTAAAATTTTCTAATCTTTCCAAATATCAAAAATCTACGAAAATTGACGTACATCAAATCAGTGAAAAATTAGAGTTTAGACCGTTTCCTGCCACATTTTTATGTTTCAACGCACTCTGCGTGTGTGGATTCAAAACGCCATTAACTCTCCAAATCTCTCACACACCCTCAAAGTAGAAACTTTTTTTTTTTTATTCCTGCTGTTTAGTGCCAATTTAATAGCAATTTCCTCGCGCCACCCTAAACAACGTGGATGATCCCCAGAAAAAAAAATTGTGTGCAAAACATCCCATTCGTTTTATCATTGTACTTAATCTTCCCCTTTCCCCCGTTGGTGACTTCATCATGTCCAGAAAACTTGTAAAATCATGGCAATAAAAGTGCAATAATAATCAAGTGTATACCCACTTTATGTACCCACTAATTTTACTTCCCACCAAAAAAAAAAAAAACCTATATAATGTAGATTCGACCACTTTCTCATCTTTGCCAAAAATCTTTAGACAAAATCATGTCTAAAATATATTGTGCGATCATTCAGGTTACCTCCAGCATTTTCTGACACAGAAAAAAAAAATTAACAATTTTAATGCGATGTACAGTGCACATACGTATGTTAGCAAAAACGGGCTGAAGAATTTTACTTCAAAACGCAACAAATGTTGCATGTGCAAAGCCCATAAATCCTTTTTGAAGGAAAAATCAAGCATTAAGAAAGGGGAATCATTTTTCCCCTGCAAGAAAAATATATACATACATACAGAAAACATCATAATTAAACACACATGTACAAGTCATCAGATATGCCTTCAAGTGCTTTCAAGAAATCATTCCCCTCATTTTATATGCAACATCCTATGATTTACGTCGCTTGCTTAGTCTCTTTTTTTCATTTTTTCTCTTTCTGTCTTTTCTCTCGCTTTCTCTTCCATTCCTCTCTCTCTCTCTCTTTTCATTTGCTCAGTCTTTATTTTCTTTCTCTCGTTCTCTTCTTTTTTCTCCCTTCCTTTATCTCTCTCTCTATTTTCTTTCTCTTTTCCTTCCTTTTCTCTTTGTCTCTACCTTTTCTTTCTCTTTTCCTTCCTTTTCTCTTTGTCTCTACCTTTTATTTCTCTTTTCCTTCCTTTTCTCTTTGTCTCTACCTTTTATTTCTCTTTTCCTTCCTTTTTTCTCTCTCTACCTTTTATTTCTTTATCGTCCTTTTCTCCTATCTTTCTATCTCTATCTTTTCTCTCCTTTTCTTCCTTTTCTCTCTCTCTCTTTCTCTTCCTTTTCTCTCTCCCCTTATTCTCTTTTTTTTTCACGGTCTCGCTTCTTTCTGTACGACAGAAAACCCTTTCGTTCCTCAGTTTCTCGTTCCTTTTTTTCCCTCATCATCCCCATTTTTTCCGTGGAAGAAAAAATAGAAATTCAGCCAGCACTCAGCAGGTAAGACGTTTCTTCTTTTCAACAAAAAAAAACATATGCACCTTGGAAAGCGCACAATAATAAAATATGCATGTAACAATGCCCTGCCAAGGAAACACTGACAATTTCCCCTTCTTTTTTACAAATTAGCTGTAACCTCCTTCTCTCTGCTCCCAGGCATTTCATTCCCCTATTGCAAAGTACCTTTTTTTTTCTCCTTCTCGGATCCTCCTTCTTCTATTCCATTCTTCACTAATCACTTCATAAAGCCCTTTCATTTCTCTTAATCATAATCCCCCCCAGTAAATGTTACCATTCAATTCACGTTTGGTTTAAATGTGTACAACTACAAAAAGAATAAACCTTTTATTTCATATGCAAAAAATTAGTCATACCAAATGGAGGAAAGGAGCAATGTGAGATTCTCTGGGGAAAAGGGGAAGAGGAAAAATACGGTGTAATATATTTAAACTGCAGAATTTTTAACAATATCCTGGAGCCAAAAATGTCATGGAGGTCAGAATTCCCAACTGATTCCTTCTCCTCACCTCTCTCTTTTTGTCTTTGGTTTGTTTAACAGTCAGCGGGTTTATTACAAGGGACTTTTGATCTCCTCCCTGGCAAACTACTTACGGTTATTATGGGTGTCTATACATAATAATATTTGTGGCAAAAACAAAATGAACCATTATTACGACTTTATTTTTTACCCTTTTGTCTGACTCATCCCAACCATTGTGGTAGTTCAGTCACGTCCAATTCCAATAAACAAGTTTATATCCCCAACCACGAAAAACAAAAAAAGGTTGCGAGATCATCTGCTGGAATGCAATATTCTTTTGCAGTTGGGAAAAGAGGCGTGGGTATTGCAAATACTAAACAAAACTAATATATGGACAAATATGTTTTTACGAGGGATGAAAAGGCCCTGACAGAAAAAAAAAAAATTGCGGGGCAAAATGTCTCTAAGACCTTTTACATCTTGGGTAACAGTACAGTCATTTTCCTGCTGAAATATGCTCTTAATTACATTTTATTGTCTTTTATTCCCCTTTTTTTTTACATCCCCAAGCCGAGATCATTGCCCATACCTTCCGTTTTGGCATACGTATCTATACGTGTGCTGTTTTTTCTCTGAAATAACCCGTCGAAGCATGACGTATTTATTCTTTTTGTACATAATTTCTACTACCCGATTCCCCACCCTTTTTTTTTTTTTGCTCTTCATGAGCTCACCATTTCTCTGACAGTCTCCCTTTTTGCACCCTCCAACCAAAAATATCTCCAAAAAAAAACTTGAAAAAAAAAACACATTTAATCTATAACATTATCTACAAAGTATTATCACCATCATCAACGTCGTCATTAGCACAGATACCCCCTATTAAGCCGGAGCTATCTTCATCATGGTGATCAGCATCATCATTACCATCACGAAACCTCCATATAAAAAACTACACTGTATTCTTTCCCCACTGTAGACACTGAGCAAAAGAAAGAAAAACCCTGGCTTAAAAATTATTGTAAATATAGCAACCAACGACAGTGTAACTACTACCATAGTTGCCCTAATGGTAATCCCATACTGTGGTAGTTGCCGTTGTTGTTGTTCTCTTAATCCACACCACGTTAGGTCAATACACTGACAATACAAGCCCCCAAAAGGGAATTGTGTATTAATAATCATGTAATAAATAAAAGTAGTTTTTCCTCCTTTTTTTTTCTCTTACGAACAATCCAACATCCATGTACATCATCAGGTTTGTATAGTCAATTCGCAGGAGATACTATATACATATGTATACATACATTACATGCACACATTGTATGGCAACTTGACACTCAATACGGTATATTAGCTTACAGCGTAACATGCTGTTTGTAAGTAACAGAATTTTGATTATTACTTTTTTCACACTTTATATTTATCTGTATACATATCTACACATATATGGCATGTGTTAAGTGTGCATTCGGATTTATAAATTGACTTCAATTACTTTATATTGTTTGGCTTTCATTACGAATAAGGAGAGATGGGAAATTATCACAGGGCAGGCTCTATTTCTCGTAAATTGCTTCTCTCTCTCTCTCTCTCTGTTTTTTTTTCTCCCTCTCTCTCTGTTCTTCTCTCCCTTTCTCTCTCTCCTTCTCTCTGTTCTTCTCTCCCTTTCTCTCTGCTCTTCTCTCTCT
>JAQGBT010002841.1:0-22119 GCA_034698585.1 Disparrhopalites patrizii | reverse complement strand
TAACAGTTTTTCGCTATAACAAGCGAAATTTGATGCTTTATAGGGTGCTGTTATAGCGAGAGTCGACTGTATGTAATCCGTTTTTATACACAAGAATAAAGCTAAGTTTTAATTAAATTAATGTATTAATCATTTTAAATGTATAAGTTAATTGATTTATTAATTTTAAATTCATAAATAAATTTATAAATAAATGTATAATTAGTTAACTAATAATTTTATATTTTTAAAAACATTAAATTAAATTTAGTTAATTATGCAAGGCCATCTATAGAACATCTTCCAAGAATTTGATGATTATATAGATTATACATGAAACTGATTTGGCAGTTTGACGCATTAAAAACTAATGCTTACAATGTTGCAATTTACAATACAAATAAGAATTGGAGAAAGATTTTCAGGGGGCTCTTGTCACCGATACAGACAGAGAGCCGTTATAAAGATGTCCGTTATATAGAGTCGAATGTATTTGCTTGTCCAGATTTATTTGCCAATTTACTAAAAAATGAGACGGGAGTTTTTGAAGTTACAATTTAAATTTAAAGTGATGGTGGAAAAAATTTGTGACATGCGCAAATCTTTGGTTTTGCCTTTCATCACTTTCGTGTGCAAAACTACAATTTTTTTTTACATTCAAAAAGGCGGTCCCAACACCTTCCAAGTCAACGTGGACGATGAGGTGGACGTGACCCAAATGAAAATTTCCATCCATGGCCCAGCCGCCCCGGAGATTTGGACGAATAACAAGGGCGGCGGCCTCCTGGAGATCTCCTATCGGATCGGACTCGTCGGTCGCTACATGCTCTACATCACGTATCAGGGCAAGAGCATTCCCGGAAGTCCCTACACCCTCATTATCCGTTAATAATTGACCTATCCCCCCGATAAAAAATTATCATTCTGTAATAGCCCGGCATTTCCTCATATTGATAAATGGGTACTATAAGATCCAGTCATATAATTGTTATATAATACGCCCATTTTGCCTTTAAAAACTTATATACTCAATTTTTTGCCTCTTCCTGTACTGCCTTGAGAATCACTCCAATTATAGAGGGAATTATCAATAAATAAAAAATGTTGGGAAGCAATTTCTTTTTGAAAGTAAAGGCAAACCGACGGACAACAAATGTCAAAGAACTATATCCAGTTTCCTCGTACATAATTCACTATACCTACTAACGTATATTAATTAAATTTGTATAATGTATTGCATGCATAATTATATTGGCAATAGTGATCTGTTTTGCCTTAGCGAATATTAATTACATCATATTATGACTGAGAAGAGACACCGAAACACTCATAATTTCCTCATTTTGATGGAGTATAAAGAATTTCAGGATTTAATCCAAAACTGCCATTACATGTCCATGCGTAAAATAAATAATTTCTGACTCAATGCGCGGGCTATTAAATGAGAAACTGACTATGAAAGATAAATTTAGATAATTATTTCCCAGAAATTTACTATTATTTCTTTTTGCAATAGCAAATCAAATATTAAATAAATATACGCAGAATGATGTAACAAATTATTTTGTGTAGAATTTTAATGTGATTCCAGCAAAAGAAGCCTCATATATAAAGACTGGCCCAGTTATTTTCGATTTTTTGGCGTCAAGTTCAAAACTGAGCGCATTTTACCGTGTTTTGAACGTTCGCACAGAGAAATAAACATAACTTAGCCAATTTTTGCCGGATCGGAACTGAAACTATTGTTTCACTCAAACAGCAATAAAAGCCACCACAAGCTGGTAATATGTCTTTTGTATTATTTTTGGGCTTAGGCAAAAGAGAATATAAATGATTAACCGCTTAAAAAAGTTAAATGATTAAATTAAATAATTAAAAATCAATAGCTTCAAATTCCTTGCATTCCGCAAAATCCTTTTACGGATTCTGTTTAACATCTAATGCGTCTACGAGACCGAGCATTTAGGTGAAAAAACTCCTGTTCAACATCCATGTTTGTCCTTTTTGGATCGATTCTCGGAGGAATTCTTTTGATCTCATATTCTGCCTAAACGCTTTGTTCTTCAAGTCTTTTGTTGAGCGAAAAAAGGAGAGAGAAGGCATCTTTTTAGTACCCGCATTATGGATTAATTGCATTATTACATACTTTGTGCTTAGTTTCACAAGTAACGTGAAAACTTAGATTTTTCTCGGCGACTGTCATGCACAATGACTGTATTAAAAGGGTTAAATTTAATCACATTTATTCAGCCTTAAATTTGGAATTGGAAAAAAATTTTGTGGGGGAAGTTTTATCCAAATACAAATGTGATTTTGTTTGTTTATAAATGCGTTGAAATGGACACATTTGGTGCCTAAAATGGAACAGGGACATGCATCAGCAAATCCTTTCATTGCATCTTGTATGTACACAGCCCCTATGGTACACATCCCAAGGACGAGCGACGTGATTAAATGGTCAATATTTGATCTCGTATAGAGTTCTCTCATGATTTTTTCACTCCCTTTCATCTTCCTTTAGAGTTCGGTACGGTAATTTGGAACTTGATTAAATGAACCTTAATTTCAACTTTACCTTCCAACGGAATTCAACTTTGATTCAAACCCCCGACTTAAAAATCCAATATTTCAAGCACGATTTGAAGTTCCACATGGAAATAAAAAGCCATCGATCAGGGACTATACTCTCATAAATGAGATTTCCACGTGTTTACATGTGGGCGAAGTGGGCGTTGGGATCTCCAAAAAGCAGTGCGAGGCCAATGCTTAGAACCTGTCCATTTTTTCTGTTGCTAGAACGTCTGTTGCTTTCTTGGTCAAAAATATTTCAGGATGCATGAATGAGAAATCCATGTACGTCTAAAGAAAAAGTGTTTCAATGCGGACGTTTTTTCCGAGAAATTGTGACGGAAATTGGGATTTTCTCTGGTAGGAATTTTCTCTTGCCTTTTAGTATAGTCTTTTTCAAATGTCAGATGCTGAAGATTGATTTTCAATGGACCATGGAGGACGTATAGCTAAGGAGAGACGTAAACAGATTTGTGGTAGTATGACCAATTTCCTGGACTTGGTTCCTCCTTGGAAAGGTTGAACAGGTGATTAGTATTAATGAAGTCTCCCATAAGCTCCTTTACTCCTTTCGGCTGGTGCTGGGATCATAATATACATAAAGAGAGAAGATCGCAAGGAGATATGTTTTGAGAAGGGAGATACAAAGAGAATACATTGATCTAATTTTCCCAGGGCATCAATTTCCTTTGTAACTTATTTCGGATGCGGGCTTTTCCACGTAAACGCCTCATCACCTTTTGCTAAAATATTCGGTGGAGACCCAAATTAAAGGTTTTTGTTTTTGTAAAGGTGTTGTTGCGACGGGGAAACCAGATTCCATTTTGGGAATAACGAGGTTGAGCTGTTCAAAACCAGTTTTTGTTTTGGAAGGCCCTTGTAGGGAAGTTCGTCAGGAAAGACATTGTCCGTGGTTACAATGTGTGCTCCCTAAAACATGTGCTTTGGACATGCTGAAAAGATATTGTCGAAACGGCATAAGTTCACCGCAATTTGCCATTTTGCCAAGCTTCATTTTTGGTATAATTAATTTTTGTTAATTTTCGTATTTTTTCATCTTGCTAATTTTAGTTGATTTTCCTTTTTTTATGCATTTAAATATTAAATATATATAATATACACATGTATGTACATACATGTATTTATTGTAGTTGTTTTTCAAAGTATTTTTAATATTTTTCATTTTCGTTTTTTATTTCAATAAGTGTTAATAATTTTAATTATTGAATTTATTTATTGTTGACAATGTTCTCTGATTAAGAAAAAATTTTTGCGATTTTGAATTTTGTTAAATTCTTGTTAATGTTCATTTTTTATTTCAATTATTGAGGTTAATGCTGATTTTTTAATTGTTTTTGGTATTAATATAATAATAAATGCCGTTACTTCTCATTTTAATCTAAATTATTGATTTTAAATTTATTGTTTTTGCTAATTTTGAATATTTTGTTTTAATTTTATTTTTTTGACAAGTTTTTGTTTTAATAATTTCATTTTAATCATTTATTTTTGTCATACTTGTTTAAGAGTTCCCTTGTGCATGTAGATAATATAAATATATACATATATTATATGTGCTAATTCTAATATCCAATTCTGATTTAATTTTTTATTAATGTTCAATTTGAGTTTATTAATTTTTATGCATACATATGCATTTTTGTTTTTAGTAATTTTTTTAATAATATTTATTGTCTATATTAGTTTATATGTTTATTTCATATGGATGTTTTATTTTATGAATATTTGCAAATAACAAAATACAACAACAAAAAAATTTATTGCACATGCAGATTAATTGATTCAAAAGAACCTTATTTCCAAAAATGCCGCCTGATTTCCCTATTAGCTTTTTTGCAATTCTTGTAAAAGGGCCGGTGATGCAAAGAAATACATACCCCAAAATTATTTTCTCATTTCAACTTGTGTAAACACTCTCGTTCCCGTTGATTTTACCTGTTTTTTTTTTTTGCGCAAATGGACCTATCCCGCTTGTGTGTTGGCGAAAAGGTAAAATAAAATTACAAGAGCATAAATAATATTTAGGAAAGGAAACGCGCTAGCATTCCTGGACAATTTTGTCCATTCAGACCTCTGCCTTCTACCGTTTTCCTTTATTTATCATCAGTTTGTTTGCAGTCCATGTTCAAACCAATTAATCTCTGCTTCAGATCTCATTAATAAAAGGTTACCATGGTCGCAAGCACTCCCACGGTGTCGTGTGGCTCTTTAATTGACTTATCTGGAAAAGGATACCTCTCCAGCCACCGGGTTTAATTATCATGATTGATGCTCTATTTTTAAATTGCAGGACTTTCAACGAACGTATGCTATTTGGGCAAGGGCAGAGGGACTGTGTCTGCAATTACTCCAGGTTTTCCCTTCGTATGGCTTAATAATAAATGTGGTTAGCAGTGCGTATTTGCTCTTATAATTGAGGGCCTAAATTTCGCCTCCAACATCCCATTCATTATTTCCGCTACATTCATTCACAATTCACAATCCTAAAAGGCCTTCTCTTTGTATGTCGGTATATGTACACCGTACGGAAAACATGAAGCGGACTCTCAATTAATGTTTCATATATGCATTTTCTCCTTTTTGAATCAGCCTCATCCTATTCTCGTACTTCTTCATGAACGTGCTTCCTCAATTCCAGATCTTCTTTTGCAGGAGATACATATTTGCATATAAAATTATAATTGGATACGCACATATAGGTATATCTATAGTATTAAAATCACTTTATTGTAGCTGATTAAATAACGCACATGGTCTTGTCTCCTTCTGCCTCCACATTACAAAAGAGTGGAAGGACGTTCTCTTCTAGGCCTCGGTGAAAGCGGACAAACGAATAACTTTCCCTTTTACTTTTACTTTCTCTCTCCCTCTCTCTCTCTTTCTCTCTCTTATTTCATTTCTCTGCTTCACTTTGCTTCTCTCTATATATGGCGTTCTTTCTCCATCTCTGTCTGTTTCTTTCTCTCTGTTTTTTCACATTTTCTGTCTTTCAATTTGCCCGTATTTCTCTATGTAATGTACATATTATTTCCTCACTTTCAATTTATCTATTTCACTTTCTCTCGCCCTTTGCAGTTTCTCTTTTTCACAATGGCTTTCTCTTTTCGCTGTTCCGAATTTCTTTCCGTATCAATATTTTCTTTTTGATTTCTCTCACCTTCTCCGTCTTCTCCCTTTAATTTCCCGCTGTCTCTCTCTATTCTCTCTCTCTCTCTCTCTCTCTTCTTATCTATCCATTTTTTTCACTATTTCAACAGACCTAGTTTTCACTTTCATTTTCATTTTCTTCGTGATTTTCTCTCTTTCTCTCTCTCTCTGTTTCTCTCTTTCTTCTGTCATTCTTTCTTTTTTGTCTTTCTGTATTTTTTCAATCTCTTTCTCTCTTTCTCTCTTTCTTCTGTCATTCTTTCTTTTTTGTCTTTCTGTATTTTTTCAATCTCTTTCTCTCTTTCTTCTGTATTTCTTTCTTTTTTGTCTTTCTGTATTTTTTCAATCTCTTTCTCTCTTTCTTCTGTATTTCTTTCTTTTTTGTCTTTCTGTATTTTTTCAATCTCTTTCTTCCGTCTTTCTTTCTTTTTTGTCTTTTTGTATTTTTTCAATCTCTTTCTCTCTTTTCTGTCGTTTTCTCTCTCCGTCTATTTTTCTCTCTTCCTCTCTTTTTCATCTCTCTCTCTCTCTCTTCTTATCTATCAATTTTTTTCACTATTTCATCAGACCTAGTTTTCACTTTCATTTTCTTCGTGATTTTCTCTCTCTCTCTGTTTCTTTCTCTCTTGTTCTCTCTGTTGCTCTCTTTCTTCTGTCTTTCTTTCTTTTTCCTCTTTCTGTATTTTTCAATCTCTTTCTCTTATTTCTGTCTTTTTCTCTCTCCCTCTCTTTTTTCTCTTTCTCTATCTCTCTTTGATGTATTTCCTGTGTATGTATGTTTTTTACTCCTTCTACCTTCCTTAAATTATCTTATCCCCCACTCGATTACCTTGTCCTTGAATTTTTCAGTCTTTTTTCACTTTCTTAGACCTAATTTTTCTTTATTTTTTGCTTCGCCCTCGACTTTCTCTGCCTTATTTTTACGTTCTTTCTAGCCCAGCCTTTCAATTTTTCTCTCTTGCTTTCACTTTCTCCGTCTGGCTTTTACCATTTCTATCTTGCTCTCGTTTTTTGTAGTTCCTTTCACTTTCTTTATTTTTCTTCCATTCTCTCCTGTTTTTGACATGTTTCTCTTTCACCCTCCTGTCTATTTTTCTCTGTTCCTCTCCCCTTAATATTCTTGCCATTTGTAAATTCCTATTTAGCGGGCATGTCTTTCTCATAATAAAGTCATGTTTGTGTTGCTTGTTTCCGCAAATAAACGGGAATTGGCCACCATGTATTGACGACGAGGAATGTTGCGCCATGGGTGCAACAGTCCTGAAAAACGCTTATCGTTGGAAAACTTTTATCCTGAAAAGTTTTTACCCTCCCACAAGACTTTTTGGGACCAAGTGTCCTGAAGCAGATGAAATGAGTTAAAAATGTCCTGGATAATTAGAAGGATGCATGCGTATAGGTGTGTATACAGCTCTACATTTTTTATATGTAATATAACTCCATTTTTACCAATGTAATAACACAGCAACGACCTACAAAGTAACAACTACGGTTCTTTTCCAGCGTTGATGTCAGAATTTGCACTCTTAGCTGAATGGCAGGAAAAAGTGGGGGACGTGAGTTCACACAAACGCTCATCCAGAATTGTCTCATGCCCCTATGTACCATCTTTTATTTGAACTTATTTGAGTATAAATGTGGGAGAAAGCATGGATGGAAGTATCACGGGTCACTTCGTAAGATCTATACGGAGGCGGTATTTTTCACAGCAATGAGTATGTTTGCTCATTAAGAGTGTTAAATAGCCAGCAGGTCATGCCTCCATGCACTTTTTCCGAGCAATAATATCCACTTCAAAGGATCTTTTCCGGGAATCCTGGGCTGTACACGGTTGCAGTACATATATCACACTACGTATACCTTACAGTGGAGTCTCTCTATAACAATAACTGAAGGGCTATAACTGGAGGGAGTGGCAAAAAATATTATAACAGTTAAAAGTTATTGTATACATATATAGGACATATGTAGTTTATATGTACGAAGGGCAGGAAAAATAATGTTGTAATAGAGAAATGTTGGTATAAAGAGACTTGTTACAGAGAGACTTCATTGTACTTAATGTTCAAGTCGGTGAATAAACAAAATTCATACTCGGTTGAAAATGAATGTAAAAAAATTAAGGAAGTTTAAGTTCATTGAATCTTTAATCAAGTTCCAAAACTGAATCCGCAAAAACTACTCGTCCGGCAATAGCAATGATGGAATGAATTCAAAATTGAACTCACAATTGAAACTCGCATAAATAATTATTGTAATTTCTAATTTCAATGTCGATATTTATTATTTTTAACAAGTTTTTTCCAAATAAATTGACAAGGGACATTTTATGCTACACAAAAACAATAGATTTTAACAGTCAATTCTCTCTCTAAAGGTATTTTAATAGCTACGACAGTAACGTAGCATTTTTAAACATTTACAAATTTACATTTTGGGCCTTTAAACGTTCTCATTTTTGTCACACTGAAAGATTGAGGCAAACAAATATTTCCCGGGTGGTAAAATCTGTCTTGAAGCATTCTTTACGGTTTTTTGAAGCCAGTTTAAATCATTTATGCTTTTTTTAATCTTTAAAGCTACATATTCAACTCAGGAACTCACCACATATAAAATTGAATTAAGCAATTATATACGAATTAAGTATTGCTTTCATCAAAGACGGGGACAATAGGGAGGAATTAATTATAAACGTTTTTGGTCTGGTTTAACGTGAAAATTTTATTACGCTATAAAATATGGAACAGAGTAAGAGAGTAGCTTTGAAGTTATTAGATTAGCTTTGATGTGCCTTCTAATCCTCATGTAATACATTAAATATTAGGCTACACGCTGTACATGGGCATACTTGCAAAATCTGGAATCCTTGGCATGTCTACCGGAGAATGTAAACCGTTTATCTTTACAGTCGACTCTCCATATACCGGCCCTCCCTATAAGAGCTCTTATACTATATAATAGCTGTGATGAGTCCCCCCTACACTTCACCATGTAAAGTGCGCTCTCTATAAGAGCACTCCCTACAACAGCAGTTGCTCTATAACAACAGGTTATTTTCTTCCCTCGCTCACATTCCTGTCACTATAACAGCACTTTCTTCCTATAAGAACATTAGGGCCTAAGTCAGGTATCCCTTCGACATTAACTTTTTCTCTATAACAGCACCCGATCTCTATACCAGCACAATTTTATTCTTTTCTCACTGAAATGTAAATATTTACGCCCAATTATGTAAAAATGGTTAGAATTTGTTAAATTATCAAAGTTAAACCTGAATATAATTTTAATTAAATATTATTAATACTGTGAAGTCTCTCTATAACAGCTCTCCTTATAACAGCTTTTTCTCTATAACAATTTAATTTTTCAGCCCTTCGTATATGTAGTGTACATATTAAATGTTCCATATAACAACTTTTCCATATAACTATCATTTTCGCCCTTCCCTTCAGGGTTGTTATAACAAGAGTCCACTGTATTTTTTTAACTAATTCTTTATACCAGCAGTTCATTATAATTATAAGTATACTTTTTCTAGTGCAGATAGGGCGCTGTTATAGAGAGAGTTAATGCCATGTGTGACTAGCTTGTTTAAAATGTGCAGGGATGTAATTTACTAAATTTGTCGTTGGTGTGATAGAAATATATTACATATTCCCATGATTGATCAAAAATGGTCTGAATGCATTGGAAACCGACATCAAGGAGGAAATCCATCCAACTTCCCAGATTTGTCTCAATTTTTGCCTTTGAGTCGTGACTACAGTCAACTCTCTCTATAACGGTCCCTTTTAAATCAGCAAATTTTCCCCGTTATAACGAAAAACCGTTCTAGAGACCAGAAATGTCTATATTAACAATTGGAGAAAGTTTTTGAGGGAAACATTTTCTGACACCGTTATAGAGAGAAAACCGTTATAAGGGAGCCCGTTATAGAGAGGATGGACTGTATATTAATGAAGATCGTTATAGAGAGTGATTTTCTTAATGGAATTCACTCGAGGAGCTTAGAGAACACCGTTGTAATGCGAAAACTGTTATAAGGAGGTCTCTTTATAATTTATAACAACATTTTCCCTACAACAAGATTTGTCATTCCCCCCTAGCATGTATGTATTTGTTCTATAAAATAAATATCCATAACATTTCTCTGTACCAATAAATTTTCCCACGCCCTTCACAATAGAATACACGTGGTAGAAGTTCCCTATACAGTGGAGTCTCTCCATAAAAAGTCTCTTTATAACAACATTTCCATGTAACAACAATATTTTTCCAGCCCTTCGTACATGTAAGGTACATAGAATTATATATAACAACCCTGTAACTATATTTTTCGCCCTTCCCCTCAGAGTTGTTATGTAGAGACTCCACTGTAACAAAATGTATTTTTGCGGGCAACATGATGAAACTGAACACCGTCCTGAAGCTAAATCATCAAGTTTCAAATAGAATTTTGTAATTTGCATTAAAATACGTGCAAATACATACCTGTTTGCAGAAGAAATGTTGTTATAAAGAGACTTGTTATAGAGAGAGTCCACTGTGCATTTTCATTGGTTTGTCAATACGTCCCTTTATTCCTGTTTTTCTTTTCTTCTTTTCATCTCTCGTCTTCAGTCACTATACGTATTCTAATTTTATGCATACAGTGGAGTTTCTCTATGACAGCATCCAACGGAACCCAAAATTTTGCTGTTATAAAAGGAATGCTGTTATAGAGGGCACAGTTATTATGTATTCCATGGACAAGGTGCGTCAAATTTTTTGACGTTATAGAGAATATACTGTTATAAGGGGTGTGGTTATAGAGAGACTTCGCATATACATTGGAGTCTCTCTATAACAAGCCTCTCTATAGAAATATTTTCCATATAACAAGATTTTTCATTCCTCCGTAACATTTATACCTTATGAACTTGCTCTATATAAAAACATTTCTCTGTAACAATATGTTTTTCCCCGCTCTTCACAATAGAATACACGTGTTATAAACGCTTCTTATAACAACATTCATTTTTGGAGCGGACAAAATGGTCAAACTAAATATCGCGCTGGAGCGAAATCATCAAGTTTCGAATAGACTTATGTATACAGTCGAACCTCTCTATAACGGGCTCCGTTATAACGGTTTTCTCTCTAAACAGGGGGCTGAAAATGCTTCCCTCAAAAACTTTCTCCAATTGTTAAAATAGAAATTTCTGTTCTCTATAACGGTTTTTCGTTATAACGAGGTAAATACATATGCTGATTTAAAGGGAACCGTTATAGAGATGTTCGACTGTATATATATACATACATAAGTCTATTCGAAACTTGATGATTTAAATGCTTGTAAGCATTTAAATACATGCAATTATCCATTTACAACGGGATTTTTGCTCTTTAGGATCTTTTTGCCCCAAAATTCTTCTTGTTATAAATAACAAAATTTATTTGTAACACCATCATTCGTCCTTCCCTTGAATGTTGTTATAGAGAGACTTCACCTTGCTTCGTTTTGCAACGTGCCTTCCCTCACGACCTTTTGTGACAGAACTATGGAGAAATGACTGGACAAACACATTCATAAATAGGTGGAAATTACATCCATGTAAATGTTTGCACGGACGAATTCCATTTTTGTCATGTTTGCATTTGGAAGTAATAAAAGTCTTCTCCTTCCCACGTTGCTTTGGGATTCTAAGCAGGATTTCAATCCCATGCTGGATAGTCAAATAATCCAGCTTGACGTATAAAAAAGTTGACAATGGAGCTTGGGGCGGACATTCAGTAGGCGTTGGCAGGATTAGGGCCCATTCCGATCATCTGGGAATTTACCAGGTTATGCTGGAATTGACGCATCTAAAGTACTTAATCGTATAACACCGAATCATGTAAAAATATCTCTCGTTTACTGGAAAAGCATTTCTTTGTATTTAATAGTACAGTGGACTCTCTCTATAACAACTCTCCTTATAACAACTTTTCTCTATAACAACTATATTTTTCAGCCCCCTCGTATATACATAGTACATATATTAAATGTTCTATACAACAACTTTTCCATGTAACAACCATTTTTGGCCTTCCCTTCGGGGTTGTTATAGAGAGAGTCCACTGTATTTTTAGAATAAGTTTCAGGGCACAGTCTGCACGTTTTTAGGCATGTGTGCCACACATGTGTATTTGTGAATCACATTTGTGAGCATGTGAAGTTGGGCAAAGATGGATAGTTGCAAAATCTCATGTTTGAAAAGCATTTCGTCCTCTCTCCATTTCTCCATCAAGACGGGGAATTGACGGCTAAACAATTTTTATTAGCCTGCAGCCATCAACCGCCTGGAAGGTCCAGTCCAAAACGTTGTATAAAACATTTATGTATATGCATGTGTATTTATATAAACGTTGAGTAAAGGTTTTTTCTATATGAAGGACCTAATGAATTTTTATTAAAATCGACGCATTTCCCTCCTCTGTCACGCTCTCGCCGCGTGATTTGGCTGGCGTAAGATTATATGATGCTTTTTTGTATCCTAATATACAGGGTGCCAATCCGATCTGACGATTGTTGACCGAGTTACAGCGGTTTTTTCAAAAACAAATCTCAAGTGTTGACAAAAGCCATTATTTTTTTTCAGTTTGCTTCTGTGGACAAATATTTTGTACTCCGACAGTTGTACAAAACTGGGAAGGCGGGTTGTGTGCGTATATTTGTATTTCAGATATTGAAAAATGCGTTTCTTTCAAATCAGCAGGAATTGGTCAGTTATGGCAACGTTTCCGCGCCAAGTTCAAAATATCAGAAATGTTTACTAAACCGATTTTTGAATCTAACCAATAATAGTGTGGGCAGGATAACAATTTTTTTTCTAGATTTGCAATAAAATTCTGGCTGAAAGGGAAGCAATACAATGGCAGCATTTTTTTCCCCCTTGATATATAAGCTGCTATAGTCATTGTTGGCCATCTTGTTCTCTCTATTCACTATCCTTTCTTGCTGTACATTAAGTATAAGGAGCTTCCGCTTGTCTCCTTTGCTTTCTTCAACTTTCTATGTATTTCGCCAGTTTATTTCTATAAGCGCGTTTTAAATGAATTGTTTCGTGCCTTTGGCTTTTTTTTATCAACTTTGTCTCTCTCTCCCAAATTTCTTTAGTTTCTTTTTGAACTTTCTTTTTCTCCAGCTGCTTGTTGAAGCTTTCTTTCTCCGAAGCTTCGCTTTGAAACTTTCTCTGGCCATGTTTCTCTGGTCTTTCTGTAGTTATTTTTATAGTTTTTCTTTCTCACACGTCTGCGTTTTTCCCTGGCCTTTTTCTCTCTCTCTCTCTTAGTTTTTTTCATTGTCGTATGCCATTCCGGATACCTTCCTTTCCCTTTTCTATATCTCGTTTCTACGTACTTATCCTTTGACTTTCGCCTTTCTCTCTTTCACTGATTCTATATTGCAGTCTACTGTCTGTCTCTCTATAACGGTTTCACTTCAACAAAATGTTCCTCATTAAGCAGAAAACGGCTATATAGAGAACAAAATTGTCGTGTAAACAATTGAAGAAAATTTTTGAGGGGATCATTTTTTGCCGCCGTTATAGAGAGAGAACCGTTGTAAGGGAGCCCGTTATAGAGAGAGTCGACTGTATTTCATTCCATTTTTGTTGGTCAAAATGATATTCTCCTCTCTGTCGCTCTCGGTATCAATTTCTGTTTTCGTTTTTCCTCTAATAGTTCCTCCATTGTTTGTCTCGCTTTTTAATCCCCTCATTTAATCACCTTGTCCTTCCGTTTATTTGTTCCATAATTTACCTTTGCCGCCGTCTCAGTTTCTCCTGGCTATTAGCGCTGTTCTTGCTCTCGCAGACTCCAGCTTTCTTCGGACAATTATAATTTCTTTAGCTACATATGGTTTGCTTGGCGACACATTCAGGCAATGGTCTCTATGGCCGTCCAAAACGAACTTGCGGAGATCAATTACGACGTCCAGGATAGTTATTACACTTGTTGGGCGTTACACTGAACAATTACTCGGTGGAATATACTATAATATTCCACCTGTTTGGCATAATAACGTGTTTTCACGGAACTGTCATTGATATTTTGCTGCAAATTGCAAACAAACCATGGGTGCTTTCAGACGTCGCGTCAAGAGAGATGATGTGGGCGACGAGCATTAACAAGTACACAAAGTGCGTGGAATCCCATTTCTCCATGGGATGTTTGTAATTGTGTATGAACAAACAAAACAACTTGGGGAGAAAGTTCCCATGGAATATTTGCTCCCACGTGGGATTACATTCATTTGTTTCTGTAATTGGAAGGACTTCAAATGGACAGTAATTGTGTCGAGGAGGTAGACAGATTGAAATCAATCTTTCATTTCCGGTCTACTTTTTTCTATGTCTTTCGCTTTCTCTTCGAGTCTCCTCTTATTTGCTCCTCCTACTTGCTCCTCTTATTTTATATAAATTCTCCAGGTTAATAGTTAAAAAAAGGTGTAGGTTTTCTGCGGAGAAAAACAGCCATTAATGTCTCATTCAAGTAAACGTAAACATCCCTAGTAACGAGGAGAATATAATGGTGTTTAGGAAATAATTTAGCCGGAGAAATCCAGGCAGGTTATTGGAAGGACTTCATACATAACTGGAAAAATCAAGAATTTATGCGTTTTAACTAAAAGAACATTTGATTTTTCGGAAAACAGCTTCAATTTTTTTTTTAATTTTCGACCGACCATATTCAGAAAAATCTCTGTAAAAAAATGATTCTGAACCATTTCTAGGTAGCAGTGTTGCAAGTAAGACGATAGCTAGCTGAAGCGAAATTATGATGTAATGTAATTCATTATTTCCTAATTAAAAAAGGTTGTTATGATTGATTTTATACAATTCAGAAAACATTTTACTTAATACTGTTATACGGTAAAGACAATCACAATTCCCAACAACGTTCTATGATTTGTGTATATAAAGGTTAAACAACAAATTTATACGAAAAATTTATAGGAGGAATCAGATTTTGTCGGTCCAAAAACTGTGCCCAGAAAGGATTATTGCGCCAATCCTATTCCAGCTTTGCCCAAGATTTTGTTCCTTTGAGCAGAATACTGGTTGTGTGGCTTCTGCCAAGAATGCAGGACATAAAATCCCGATAACCAAATCATCACCAATCCCGCGGCCATGAGCCAAGCGCAGAGAGAAATGAGAAAAATTAGAGATTCAGCAACTCCCGAGATATCCGAGTTGGGCTCCATCCTGATTTAATCTGAACAAATAAAAATTATTTTCAGATTATTAAGGTACATATTTGCAAATTTAAATGCAAAATTGTATAAAATAATTTATTCTGTAACGTCGATTCTCTATGTAAGTGCACCGCCAATAGCAGGACTCCTAGCAGGGTTGTAATATTAAGCCCGTAAAAAACTAGACAAAATGCCAGGGAAATTTCTACAAACACAAATTTTCAGAGAAACTTATAAAAGCACACAATTTCAGGGAAATTGCTAAAAGCATAATTTTGTTGGATAATTACGAGACAAATTTTCATGGGTACTGAAAGACAAATTTTCAGAAAAACAAACAAGACACACTTTCAGAAAAATAGCAGGACAATTTTTTAGAAAACTTGAAAGATACATTTTTAGAAAAATTGCAAAACAGACTTTCAAAAAAAAAACTACGAGGCAGACTTTCATAAAAATTGCTAAATTCTCTTTGCAATTCTAGCGGAAACAGTAATAATATCAGTCAATCCGATGAAACTGCATGAGCGTCAAAAACATTATTATTATTAGCTTTTATTATATGTAACAGAACTGCCAATTGTTTAGCACCATAAATTTATCGTTTTGTCACTAAAACAACAACATTTTAATAAAATAAGTTAATACTGAAATAATTTGTGAAATTATCAAAATTTATCCTGAAGCTGTAACCTGAAAGTAAACCTGAATTAATAATGGAATCAATTAACAATTTAATTGCAAATTAGATTGGGTCGACCATTAATTACTTTTTCGCTGGAGAAACAAAGAGAAAGAGAGATTTTCACTATCACAAAATTCCTAAACGTATTGGTCCATCACTAAATTAATTCGTAATTCCCTACTGTTTAATTATCCAGCGGCGTCCACATTACAGATACACACGGAACAATCTCATCCTGTCACTCAAATGCGGATAAACAAGGACAAGAAATTTTTTTTAATGAAATAATAATAAATAAAAATGATTCACTCACAGAAAAATTCAGAACCAGAATTGTGCGGGTCTAGTTTAGTATACTTTATGTAGCTTCGTAATTCCCAGTTAATGGTTTGTGCTCGGGTGGACTTTGACCATGGAGTTGTTACGCGTTTGAAATTAGTCAAAAGATTGAGCAGAAATACGCTTTTACAAGAAATGTTTTTTTGCTATAGTTAAAATCTACCATCTGTGTATTCGCTATACTTGTTGTGGTTATATAAAAAGAATGTTGTTATTGCCTCAAAAGGGGTAAATGTGAAAATAAAAAGTCTCCCTGTCACGCTTGTCGGAGTACGCACTCAACATTGACCATTATGAACCATGGAAAGGATGTTGTTCCTATAAGACTCTCCTCATTCGTAAAATTAGGGATGTTGTATAGGGCAAGCTAATTGATGCTTATTACGCCATTATTGCGAAACATATACGGACCATATAATAACCCTGGTTATAACAGCAGTCTTCGTATAATGTCATTGAATTTTTTCAGTTGCACTACGATCTAACATAACAATTTGTTAACATTCAAAGGAAGGACGAAAAATGTTGTTATATAGGGAAAAGTCTTGCGTAGAACTTGAATAATTTTGGGGCAAAATGATACTAAAGTACAAAAATCCGATTTTAAATCGGTATTTGCAAGTGTTTTAACATAAATTACAGAATTCCATTTGAAACTTGGCTCCAGTGCGGTGCTTAGTTTCACCATTTTGCCCTCTCCAAAACATGAATGTTATACGGAACTTCTAACATGTGTATTCTATTGTGAAGGGCGGGGAAAATATATTGTTACGGAGAAATGTATAGGAATATTGTTATATAGAACAAATTTATAATGTATAAATGCTACATACTGGGAAATGACAAATATGTTAAATGTTCTTTTAAACACGCTTGGTATAGAGAGATTATGTACACTAAATAATATCCTTACTAATAAATTGTAATTATAATCGTTATTCCAAGCCTTTCTTTTATGACAGCATTTTCCACTCCAATGGTTGCTGCTATAGAGAGACTAAACTGTTTACGCTTGATGGTGGAAAATATTAGGTCTTTTCAGCATTAGCTTTGTCTGCTTTTCGTCGCAGAATTATGCTTTTCCCCCTCAAAATTATGCTTTCTGAATTCTTGATATAATTTGGAAAAGAATGGAGATTTTTGACTCAAAATAAATTACTGGAATGTTGCAGCTTTTCTCTTACGAAAGTCTAATATATTGTACAGAATTTAAATGGAAATTTATCCAGCTTATTCCATTTTGTTACTGGAAATATTCCTTTGTTATGGCTTTTAGTATGATTTTGGGCTTGTTGCTTGTGTGAAAATCAGTTTTAAAGTTACTAAAATTAACTTACAAGAAAACAAAATAATCTAAAACGGGATTTGTGATTATTTGTATTTTTGCTTGCCCTATATCAATGCTCTTTAGATAAACAAAATCAGCTGAACACGTGCCGGTTGGACCTACAGCATTAGAGAAAGGTAAACTGATAATTTATTTTGACATGCTCTGGTAATCCAAAGACTGAACTTATGCCCTTTTGACTACTACCTTTACATCTTAATTGATAATTAGAGGAAAGTTATTGAGCCTTGCAAAACTTGTACAGGTCACTGAGGGATCAGTGACCAAATCCAACATATAAAAACCAGCCAGATTAAAGTATGTTTATTTATACGAGATTTTTTGTTAAATGGATTTTCTTTGTGAGTGCTCACTATGCACTCTTCAGCTTACTGGCTTATATTGTGTAAAAAACATTATGCTTTATGATATGTATACGTAAAAAATAATTCGTGACTGGTTTTAAAACTGAAGGTAATAATCCCAGCACCTAATAATTCAAATACCAAAAACGTGGAAATAATCCTAAAATAATGCCTAATCCTCTTGACATTTTGGAAGTACATTATATAATTCTTAGTCCCAAAATTATAAAAGTGGAATTACAGCCTCGCAATATGGGCTTATGCTCTGTCCGCTTTTTATATTTTATATGATGGCCCTTTTTACATCCTTTTTCACCCACTTATAGATTTGACGAAATAGGACAAGAAGAAGGACGAAAAGTTAGAGAGAAAATCGCCGCAGGATGCAATTTGGGAGCAAGTCCGAGAATTCCGGTTGTTATTTAAAAGTGGGGCTGGTAAAGTAACGATGTAAGGGAGAAGCGGGAACTTCAATTATGAACCTGAAAAAATTTTTCGGAGTACATACGAAGGCGGAAATGCAGTAACGAGCGGCCCATCCATGACTTCTAGACTTCTTCTATTGGGGCAATAAGAAAGAGTCATAGGTAATTGGAATGAAAGTGGAAGCAAAGGGAGAAAGCACGAGTGCAGAGAAGTAAAAGGAGGAAGAGAAAGGAAAGTTTTGTGTAATAGACATGAAAGCCAGTTTTATGTCATAAGAATACTAATAATGTCATAATACATACAGGGGAGTCTCTCTATAATAACTTCAAGGGAAGCACACATAATGTTGTTATAGAGAAATGTTGTTACACAGAACAGGCATAATTTTGGGGCAAGATGATACTAACGTGCAAAAATATCATTTTAAATAGATATTTCCGTGTGTTTTAATGCAAATTAGAATTCCATTTGAAACTTGATGATTTTGGCTCCAGCGCGCTGTTTACTTTCACCATTTTGCCCGCCCAAAACATGAATGTTGATATATAGGGAACTTCAAGCACGTGTTTTCTATTGCGAAAAAGGGTGAAAAATATATTGTTACAGAGAAATGTGGTTATAGAAATGTTATATAGAACTAGTTCATAATGTGTAAATGCTACGGGAGACTGATAAATCTTGTTACAAGGAAAATGTTGTTAGAAAGAGGCTTGTTTACAGTCGAATCTCCTTATAACGGCCTTCCTTGAAACAGTTCTCACTCTATAATAGCAGCAAAAAATGTTCCCCTCAAAAACTTTCTCCAATTGTCAACATAGAAATGTATGTTTTCTACAAGGTTCTACAAGGTTCTTGTCTATAACGGGCAAAATTTGCTGCTTTATAGGGTGCTCTAGAGAGAGAGTCGACTGTATAAAGAGACGCCACTTTATAGGCTCACAGAGTTTGACAGAGAGACATTTGTGAGCAATTATAAACGTATACCGTGGAGTCTTTCTATAACAACATTCAAGGGAAGAATTTTTTTATGGAGAGATGTTGTTACTTGTTACATTGAATAAATGCAAAAATTGGAGCTATTCCATTGTGAAACAAGGAAATAACTATGTTTCATTTAGTTGTTTGCATTTATTCACATAATAACATTTAGTTTACATAAAAGAATTAAAATTTATTTTAGTAGGAATTGTACGACGTGTGCTTGGAACTCGTTGATTTAACTCCTTCGCAAAGTTTAGTCTCCCCATTTGGGCTCCCAAAAGAATTCCCATTCAACGCGTTCATGCATTCATGCTACGCGCGAGCGAGGAATCTATATGTATAGTTTAAGAGAGAATATCATTACATAATTATACCGAGACTTGTTATAGGAAAACACCACTGTAGACACGATCAAAACTGGTGAAAGTATTGTGTAAGCTGTTATAGTATAATAGTAATCACAAAAAATGTTAATCATCACGAAAAAAATTGGATACGGAATCCAATTTCACTCGCATTTGCATTATATGTCTGAATATTGATCTTTCCGTACACATACATTTTTGCACAGCATAATTAAAAGTCGGAGCAAAATAACATCGGGGTAATAAAATCACGTAGATATTTCGTATGGATTTACGTTTTAATGAGAATTTTGTACCGTATATCCATGCGCTTACTGAATTGTGCCTTTGCCTTCCCTTGCAAAAATCACTGTTATACGCGGTTTTATAGGGAAATATTCGTTACATAGAGTTATAGCAAGAGTTTCCCGTATAGTATTAGCATGTGTGGTACGTTAATAAGCCATCCCTACATGCACTAACACATTTTCTTTTAGAATGCGAAATTTGTTGGTACTTTTTATGAGAATCCATCAAAATTCCGGTCGTTTCCCATTCTCGATGAACATTTTGGAGGGAAAATTGATACTTGAAAATCGATATTCGTGGGAAAAATTACTGAATGTATATTGCTTTAGGCGTTTTCTGTGAAGTATGAATCTGTCAAATACGTACAGTTCAAGCCAGTTATATCATGTGCACAAAAGTTCACATATGAGTGAAAACAAGGGGACTGTGAGTAATTTCAGATTGATAATTTTTGTCAAATATGTATCGAATGCAATAAAAGTTGTATGGACTTGATAACATTTGATTTTCCTCAAACTGTAACTCGCATCTGAACGTAATATTAAGTAACATTTTTGAGTACGTTTTCTATATTTATAATTGATGAAAGCATTGGGTAGAACATTTTTGATAGCGTAACGATGTACAGAATCAAATTAAATTTTGCCTTATTACCCCATATGGGCCCCTGCATGCCTTTCCGCATCCTGCGGGTTCAAATTAGGCCAAGATTCGAGTGAAACGGAGCAACAATTAACAATTATGTGTGCGTGAAATTGAAATTTGGCAGTTCAAACGCAAATTTTCCTTTGTGATATCGTATTTCTACCGGAGAGCGAGGGTACAAATTTCTTGGAGGTACAATGGACTCTCTCTCTATATAACAACGCTCCTTACAACAACTTTTTCTTTATTTTAACATTATTTTTTAGCCCTTCGTATATATTACATATATAGTGTACATATCTAGCTTTCCAAGTATGGTTATATATAACAACTTTTCCTTATAGCAGCCATTTTTGTCCTTCCCTTCAGGGTTGTTATAGCGAGAGTTCATGTATGTACATGTATTTACAGAGGTATACCATTATGTAACGAAATAGCGCTGTAAAAAAATTATATATATACACAGGTATATATAATACAAAAAAGATGAAAGGCGGAATTCTTTCGGCAACGTCCTCCTGCAGAACCCCATCAAGAGAAAGTCTTTGGCTTTTGTGTGAAAATATCCGCCATCCGCCACCGAATTTCTATATCAATGAAAAGTAAAGGGACAAATTGGGTTGAGTTTGTATTTTTGTTTAAAATTGTTTACCTACAGTGAATAATCTGCATATAGTCGTTAAAATTCCGATTTTAGCAGCTCCGGGGAAAGTTTTTAACATGAGCGCTTGCCACCGTTATGAAAGAGTCCTGTATATACATAAAGAGCCACTTCATGTTTACATACAACAAATTGAACTTCACCCACTTTAACTTTCTGCCTTTATCCCTGCCCGCCATGAGGTCTTTCGAACATGTTCGAGCAAACATCCACTTGTGCTAGTTTTCTCCAATAGACTTTCTCCCACGTATGAGTAAGACCAACAAAGGCAAGGAGTCAAATCTGCCTTTGTGTACGTCTCTATATACATTTATATACAATATATATGTAAATAGGCTTGCGTATGTATATTTTTAATTCAATTATTCCTCGCAAGTATGCGGACGAGCTTACGCAACTTTTATGTATATTTTTAATATAGGCGTATGTATAAGTTTATGTGTGTATATATTTACATAATATTATTTATCTACATACATTTTTGCACGCACAGGACAACCAGTATCATACTATCGTCCCAATTTCGAATTTATTATGATATACTAAAAAATATTGATTTCGTCAAAAATCCCTATTTTAGAACTTGGCGCGGAAACATGGCTATATAACTTGGTCAATTTTTGGTTGATCCCAATGGCATTTATTTTCTTACATTTGCAATACAAAATTCTGCTCAGAAAACACGCTAGTCTCATTTACAGTGGAGTCTCGTTATAACAACACCCAACGGAACATGAACATTTAACATGCTTTCTTTATACCAGCGGCGTAAATTTCCTGACATAACAACGATTTTTTTAACGTTATGCTGTTATAACGAATGATGTTATAAAGAGTCTCCACAGTAGTACGGTTGGGAGAATTGAGAGTAACATACGTGGATCGTTATGTACGTGTGGCTATGCTAATATGTATGTGTAGCAGAGTGTGGTTCTTAATGAAAGAAAGTGTTTCTGGAGATGCGGAGGTTAGAAGCAGAAAACATTAACTGTGCTGTCTTTATTAGCTGCGTCCTATTTATATGATTTGGAGTACAGAAAGTACGTGCGTACCAAGACTCATGTACACATTGAAAAAGTTAATGTAAACTTGAACAGACAAAATA